>JAVFBW010180822.1:0-10692 GCA_034783835.1 Mopalia ciliata
TCTCAATAGAGATATATACAACAAGCTGGCAGAGGTTACTCAGTGACACCTGATTGCAATGTCTTAGCCTTCTTTTCCGACAGAACTAGCATTGACCGCAGACGACAGCTGTAGTGTTTCATCGTCTTTTGTGGCGAGCAAAGACGAAAGAACTCAAGACGAAGGATGGATACGGTCCCTAAATCAGCTAACATTCTAAACAACCCCTGTCCAGTAAAGAAGAGCTTAATGCCGCAGCTATAGTAATTCTACACTTGTTTTGAACACTTTTAGTTTATGCCAAGAGATCTTGAAACAGATATGTGTGAATATCTAATCAAATGCTCACAAATGCATCATGGTATGATGATCAGAGAAACACTTTAGCTAGCCTTTGGTTTTATGCAGTCTCAAACAATTTAAAAGATGCCTCACAGCTGTGTACATAAACAGAGTGCTGGCAAATATTGCTGCATAAGTTTTTGAAACGAAACCAACAGCGGTCACTTAGAAAGCCAGAGGCCACAAGTCTAGCCAGATGCACCGGTTTTAATAGACAAACATGGAATGAATTCTTCACCAATATTGAAACCCTGATGACAAAATTCAACTTCCCTCCTCATCGCATATTTAAAATGGATGAAACAGCTCTGACAACAGTCCATGTCCCCCACCAAAGGTTATAGTCAGCAAAAGCACAAAGCAGTTTGGACAAGTGACCTTTTCTGAGAGAGAGGAACATTTGTGGCTGCCGCTGCCTGTGTGAATGCAAGTGGGACCTGTTAGTGCTAGTTTATAGATAATGTAAAGTTGCTCTTCTGCTAAGGGAATTTACAGTACTGTGCTGGCTGGGTCAGAGTCCAGTCAGTTCAGAATGTTAAATCAGTCTAGACGAGATAAAGAGCAGTGACAGTAAAGCCGCTAGAAATGAGAATTTACAGAAAGTTTAGTAACTGTTTGATTTTGGGAAACCTGGAATCTAGTCGCCCAAATACTGGTATGTAAAGCTAAATTTGAGTTGTTTGTAGCTACAGCTGCCTCGCCATTGAGTGTGTGGATTCTTTCGTAGACAGTTTAAGACCTAAATTTAGATTAAATGTTTCATTATACATTAAGTAGGGGCTTAAAGTGAAACTAAATACATGCTCAGTAATAGCGGTAGGATAAAATCTGTTAGTTTGGTTCATCACCTTGAAATTTTCATTATCGTTAAGTCCTCATGATGTCATTACTGGAGATTCATCCGGGTCACCTCCATTTTTAAATCGAGCAAGTAGAAGATGAACACTACATTTTGAAGTTTTTGGTGAAGTTCTGAGTTTGGCTGATGACGTAAACACTAAGCACATGGATTTAAATGTCATTTTATTATCTTTGTTTTCTTTGCATTTTTAGTTAATTTAAAGCCCTGTGAGGAAGTGGGTGGGCCATGGTCCTGCAGAATACTCCCTCGGCTTCCTCGGTCGATCGTAAGAGGCGAGAAAAGAGGTTTGCTTTCTGTTGCCCTGGTGTTCGCAGAGCTAAAGGGTAATGGGGAGCAGATTTGTTGTTATATAAGTGAAATACCGTTGAGTACGACGTTAAACACCAATCAATCAAACAAACAAATTTATTCCAGGCGTCATCACTCATCTAACATCAATGTTTACTTTATGGACAACAGTATTGTTGGTTGTGAGTCCCATAAACATCTAGGACTTTTATTTAATTCTTTGGGAAATTGGACGAATCATATAGAAACTCTGATATCAAAAGCAGATAGCAAAATCTCCCTTTTTTGTGGGTTAAAATATATACTCAACCGCAAATGCCTGGAAATAATATATCCAACTTTTCTACGACCTTGTTTTGAATTCGTCGATATAGTGTAGAAAAATGTATCCGATTATTAAATGAACTCTCTCGAGTCTTTACAAAAAAGAATTATCACAGGTTTGACTAAAAGTGTTGTACGCTCACTACTTACTGAGGATTCTACACTCTCAACGCCGGAAAATTCATCGCCTATGTCCATTTAAAAAAATTATGGACTTCCCAAAAATTGACTTCTTTAGTTAGTGTTCGAAATCCGTATCCACAGCATTTCGAAAATACATTTACAACATTCATGTGTAGAACAGTTTATTTCGGTAAATTTTTCTTTTCTACAACAATCCACGAATGGAATTATCTCCCTGGTAATTTAAAATTGATTGAAGATCCGGTAAAGTTAAAATATTATTTATTAGGATTGATTCCCGCCAAAAAAACAAACTGATCAAATTGGTGTTATAATATTCACACTGTGAGAAATAAAATATTTTTTTTGTTGCTTCACACTTTTTATATGAAGACAAACTTACCCTCAGTTTGTGTAAAATTGAAAGTTTCCTTCAAGATGAGGGCATACGCATTAAATGATATTTCAAATCCACTCAGCACAGCAGCACAGGTACTAAAAGCGAGAGAAAGACAAATGTAGACTCGGCGTTGGTCCATGATGTTGGCTTGATGGCGCGATCAGTCGTCAAACTAAGGGATGGTCAGATATATGCACCTACATACAATATTTGTGCTATGATCCTCTTTTATTATGGGCAGATTTTGTACTGGTGAATACTCGCTATGTCATTTGTTTTGTAATATTTAATTCATTCAAATATTTCAACCACTTACTGTCACTTGCCAATACCAGCTTTTTAAAATCTTCTGACTATATCAAAGTAATTGGTTGGATAGATGCAATGAAGCTTGATGTAAATAATTTTTTTTTTATATAAGACTTAATTACATCGTATATGCCACTTATTAAAATTCCATTTAGAAGATTTATGCAGTTCATATCTGCATAAAACTAGGATCATATTGGTGCATGATGTTGGCTCGATGGCGCGATCAGTCGTCAAACTAAATGAACATAAGATGTATATGCACCTAAGCATCATTGGTGATATGAGCCTCCTTTGTTATATGTAGATTTTCTTCCGGTGAATACTAGCTAGCTTATTTTTACCCTAGGTTATTTTTACTTAATATTAAATTCATTCAAATGTGACAACCACGTGCTGTGATTAGATAATACCAGCTTTATATAGTCTTCTATATATGTGACGAACGAAATATTCTAAATTTTAGAACAATATATTGTGTCCGATTTTTCTTTATCTTTTTTCTTTAGTTTAAACAGTTAAGAAATGAAACGTAGGGAGACCAGAAGAGCAAGTAGGGAGGAAGGAGGTGTTGAAACTTTTTGTAAGCTTAATATCCTGGGAGCAATAAGCATAGCTTATATTGCTTCCCAAACCTTATTTACAATTGGATTCAGTTATAAGAATATCAAATACAGCTTGGATCTTTTCTTTGTGGTATACATTTCCAAGTAGGGATAGATAATAGTGCTTTGGGTTGAAAGCTCCATCATGGAGATTGACCCGATAGGGTCTCAAGCTATTCGAATACGATTTTAAAGTTGTGTATAAACCAGACAGAGGGCATAGCAATGGCGACAGCCTATCTGGGATTAGAATAACGGACAGTTCTAAATATGTCAGTGTTATACAGCAATCAAACTAATATACCATTCCCATAAACTTATTAAAAAAGCAGCGAATATACTGGTAAGGTTTTAGGTTATCTAATTTCACGTGAACTTCCCAAAAGAGAATAAATAGCGTGCTAAATAATTTTGGTAGCGAGTGCCTTCTCCATTGAAGATGGAATTCGACATCAAATGGACCGAAACCCACGTAAAACGGGATGCATTACCCTCGGAAGAAAGGAAAAAGGGATATCAAGAATCTTTTTGCTGAAAGTGTATGTTGGATGAACATTGGATAACGCCATATGGCAAGCCTTTATTCTGCATATGTCGAATTAGCTTTGATTTTACTTTACTTATGTACAATTCTTTTCGACAAATGTGAAATTCTTTTTTATACTTATGTTGAAAACAATTTCACATATTTAAAATAAAATTTATTTTACATCTGAAGAATTCTTTTAAAAATATGGAAGTAAAATAAAACAACAAACCCGAACCATTTCACATGTGTGGAAATACAATTTTTTTTAGATATGTACAAAATAATTCCACTAAGAAATGATTTCTCCACACCGCAAGGGACCGTATCCAACTTTCATTTGTTCTCTTATTATCTTGTGGAGACTTTTAAGACGTATACAAAGACAATAGTAACATATTCCACATGCTGTGCAATTTAAGCCTCAGCAAGTCGAGACAGTTGATCAGTTGGTCCAATGTAGCGAGATTACAACAACAACAAAGCGAAAGGCAGTCAACAATGAAAAGCCATAATTCTCAAATGTAAAGTGCCAATTAAGGGGAAAATTATTTTAGGCGATGGGTTTTTCTTTTTCAGTATTTTTGTTGTAGTCTACATCTTTTTAACTTCGCGACGAATCAGACGAAGTAATGCTCTTAACAGAATCGGTCGCAATTGTAGGCCAATAAATCAAATGTAGTGTCCCTGATTTTGTTTAGATATGTCGTCTTTTTCACATATGTTGTCATTCCTTTATACAAAAGTGAAATCTGTTCATCATAGGCTATGTAAGTAAATAATATATGTGAAAAAGAATTCTTTTTCACATATGTAAAAAAACTTTCTGCATAGGTTGAATTCTTTTTTACATATGTAAAATTCTTTTCCACATATGTAAAAAAAATCTCCATAGGTTTAATATTTTTTACGTATTTGAAATTATTTCGCACATATGTGAAATTCTTTTCACATATATCAAATAAAGTCATTTATTTTACATATGTAGGGAAAAATTCAATTTTGTTTAAAAGAATTCAATAACTAAAGAGAAATGGTAGAGTTAATAAAACGGCTTGCCATAGCGCCATCTGGTAGGTGCGATAAAATGACATATCTAACATATAAAAGACGGGCGCTATTAAATGCAATGCCGTAGCCAATTCACCATTTTAAATGATAGCTATAGATAATATTGGACGGGTAAGTAAAACTAAAGAAGGTATTAAATACATTTTTGTTGAAGGCTGAGTGGTCTAGCGGTGCGGTATTTACTGCTTGAGATCCAGTGTCTAATATTCGCTTTCTAAAAGACACAATAATAATTCAATGCTCTCAAATTCGGGAGCAGTGAAGCTCAATTATCAGACTCCAGCTGACTTACATTCTCTTTTGTAGAAGCAAGGTAGCTCTAAGCGACCATCATTTTTGCTGGATACTTGATGCAAAAGTCCATCAGCGGTCGACTTGCAAGCTGAGAATATCTGACGGGTTGGCGACGGAAAGCAACTGGAGCATTTGGTAGTATCTTGGTGCATCTGATCAGTCTCCAGTTCTGACCGACCTGGGTGTGCTTTTGACTTGCTTACACCCAGCTGACCCAGTCGCAAGCGAGTTGAACATAAATAACCTCAGTCAAAGAAGAAACTTCACACTCTTTGGGATGTCGATAAGTTGAACACACGAGAAAAGTGGTTTTAAATAATGATTAAATTCCATTTTTTACCTATTAAGGACGGTGTACCATACAAGTCAGTTCCATCGGAAATGCTACGGAAATGTAAGGGAGTAAAAATGGTAAGTTACAAATTAATGAAAACATGTCAATAGCGCGTATGCCCTTCATGGGCGTTCACAACTGCGACGCAACGTCTCCTCATTCATTGAATCATGCGTCTGAACACAGCTTGGCGGATGCGTCGCTATAATTGAACGAAAATGGCAACAAGTTCCTGCAAATTCTGTGGAGGGTTCCTTACTTGACGGAGTCTTCTGCCCAACACATCCCGTACATATTCTATGGGATTAAGGTCGGGAGACGTTTAGGGCCACTCCTTAAAAAAAATCAGCGTTAAATAGGCCGTATGAGATCTGGCATTATAGTGTTAGAATGTCATACCTGGGCCATGAGCTGCCATGAATGGCAAAAGCTCTGGAATGAGCACTTGATCTCTGTATCCTGCAGCAGTAAGGTTTCCTTGAACGACCATCAGTCGGGAATGGGTTGGGCCGTTAAAGGCACACCAAACCATAACACTACCTGCAAACAACACAGGGCGTTCCGTTCACTGCGTCTCCTCCAGACTAACTCTCCCATAAGCGAAGTGCAAAGTGAATCTGGATTCGTCACTAAAAATGACCCTACTCCAACCACGCTGAGTCCATCTCGGATGTCATTGTACCCAGAGAAGCCGTTGACGTCGGTGTAACTGGGTTAAAATTGGTCCATGATATGGCCGGTGTGCATGGAGACGAGCAATGCCCAGGCGATTACGTTTGGTTTGGCCAGTCACACGACCTGTAAACAATTTATTCATAGTGGACGTTGCAGTGAGAAATCGATTACACAAATGACGTAAGACGATTCTACATGTGTCGTCACACGTGGTCTACCCGAACGAGGTCGGTCTGCTGAGGTGTCAGTTTGTTGGAGACGTGTCCGAAGATCATGGATAGTACGTCGTTTACATCCCATAACCCTGCCAACGTCAGTGACCGACGTTCCTGTATTCAGCATGCCACGTTCACCTTGAATGTTTGACACTCGTGGCATTGCAAATCAACGAATAATTTACGATAAGAACTTGTTTTCCCGAGAGGTCCCTCTTCTGTGCTAACGTGGGCGCAATTACACGTGACTAGGAACACAAGGAAACATGCTTTGTCCTTGATGTATGCTCGCACGAACTACATGCACGTCGGAGTTGCTGTGTGTCATGATGTCTTTGACAACGCATTTATCTCTAATAATAATATTAATATCTCTTGTATTACGTTTTAAGAAAATATTTAGAAATTTATGAGTGTAAAGTTTCTTTTTTGACTGAGTATATATTTGAGGAAATGTAGGCCATAGTACACACTAAGAAAGAAAGGTGCAGAACCGTTAGGGGTTCAATGTTTTGTCTCCAAGGTTCAATGTAAGAATTTAATTTGTAGGGTTCTATATATAATTCCTATTGGCAGGGGTCAGCGGCCGTGGGTAAGCGGTTAGCGAGTGCGCTTACTAATCCTACTTCAATATACCGTTCCAGGAACGAGTCCGACTGTGCAGCACATATATATTTGAATTAGAGCCCGTTTATTGTCAGCAATGCCGGTATCTATCAGTTTTTCCAAATTTATATTTATTTACAGATAACAGCATCTAGTCTAGTAGGAGTGAATCTTAAAGGAGAAGTTGTGGAAGGGAATGGGAAACCAAGTGAACCGGCTTTAGCTATCCACCTGGGACTAAGACAAGTCCAACCGCACGTCCGTTGTATTATGCATACGCATATGCCTTATGCTACCACACTTGGTGAGACTTTTTTTAATCACATCAAAACAATATTGGGCAAGTTTAGATCCTATTTTGTGTTCGCGTGTGTATGCTTTCGGTAGTAGATATAGTAATTATTGCCTTTAGTATTATTTGTTTTAATTGTTATCAAGCATATAGGTGTGCCAAAACACAAAAACACAGGGCAAAGGTTTTGCATCCAAAAGGACAAACCATTGCGCTGTAACCGCAATACTCCTTTTACCTTTTTTTAAAAAACGAGGAGGTGATGGTGACTCAAAAGCCGATATGTCCTATCTACCTTTTTATCAATTTATTTAATCTTTTTATTTGTTTATGATTTTCCTCTGTCTTTTTTTGTCAACGATCCATGTATTTACGTATATATAAATTAATGTCAGGCACAGGGCGAAGTCTGGACATCCAAAGAGACAAACCATTGTACTGGAACTGCAATACTCCTTTTGCCTTACTTTTTAACAAACCAGAGTTTATTGACCTCAAAATTGACCCACATGTCCGGTGGGCGAAATTTAAACTTTGTTTTCCGCAACACTGTTTACATTGATTTGTCTATATTACGTATACTATATCCCAACTCGAAAGGTTTATTTAACGATGAAAACATTGTGATAGGTATGGCGTTCAACTGTGTGCTTGATTCCATCCATCGCAGATCCACAGCACTGAATCGCCATGATTTTTCAGCATCCAGTCTTCTGGTTACTATAAAGGGAACTCTCTGTTATACAATTATATTTTTCTAACCCAATGAGCAATGTTTTACTTGGGTGTCTCCATCGGGTAATTATGCTTCTAAAGTAGACTAAGTATACATTAGTGACACAAGCCAAGTATATCTCTCCAAGTCTCGTTGTGAACCGGTAAATTATTCTGACCACTCTATTGTAGTAGTACAGTTAGACGGCGATGACTTTGTTAGGCGTGGTCCAGGGTATTGGAAACTTAATGTATGACATTTCCAAGAGGACTAATGTACGTGATTTATTTTTTAAACACTGGCTTACACAAAAGCCTTTGTTCGAAAATGTTTAAAATTGTTGTGAAAATTATAAGAAGTGTTTACAAAGGGTTGCTGTTTATTTTGCCAAAACAAAAGCAAGACCCAGTAAGAAAACAACGGGAAAACCTTTTGCATCTTTTACGCACAGAGTTCAAAATGGTGATCTACTACTCCTTGTTCCCAAGGAGCGTCTTACACGAAAGTTGAAAGCTCTTGACCAACAGGCCTACAAAGCCGCTCGCATAAGGGCCTTTGTTAAATGGGATTTGTTCTCTGGAGAATAGTCGTGCAGCTTAGAAATTGATGCACGAATTAATATCTCCGTCTGGCGATATTGTCAAGTCACACACTGCGAAGTCTTTCTATTAGCAACTGTTAACATCGGAGAACTTGGAGGAGTCTTGTCAAAAAGAAATACTAAATAAGATCTCGCAATCATTGATTCCAATTGAAGCTGAATGGTGCGAAGTTTCTTTGACCCTTGATGAACTCTTCAAGGCATTAAATTCTATGCCCCTGAACAAATACTAAGGTATAGATGACCTGACAGCAGAATTTATTTCTTGCATTCTGGGATATTCATGGTCCATCCCTATCGGAGCTTTATGAGTGCATGTTCGCCAATGGACAGTTGGCTCCATCAATGTGGGAGGCCGCTGAACGCCCTTTGCACAAAAATTGGCGTATCATTTCAGTGTTTTGTGTACACTATAAACTACTGAAGAGAAGTTTAACACGGAGACTAGACTCTATAATGGAGATAGTAGTACACGCTGATCAGACATACACTGTACCTGCAGATCAGTAATTTGTTGGTGTTGACAGAGGCTGAGAATATTGAATGCTGTGCCATCACCCTAGATAATGAAAAGACTTTTGGAAGACACAAATGATCCTTCATGTTTCCTGTCATGGAGAAAATGGGATTTGAGCAGAGATTCATGTCATGGGTGAAACTTATATACCATAGGCGTGTCAGTTGCATATTGGTAAATAAGATCGCACCAGTGTACCTCGAACAAGGGGTTTGACAAGGCTGTCCTCTGTCCCCACTCCTTTATGTATTGTCTGCAGAAGTTTTGTGATTGGCTGTTTTCCAAGGCGTGTCAATTCAATATTTCTGTGGGATAACAAAAGATCACGTGTGGCCCACACATCCCAACACCTACCAATATACAAAGGTAGATTGGGGTTAATTGTTCTGAATGCCAATAATAAGGCCCTGCAATTAAAATTATTACCTGGTCTGTTGCATGGGACAGCTAAATGGTCATTGGTCGTCCAGCATTAGTGAAATATTTTCTAGGACCTGCTGAATTTGAGCACCTGTTTTTTTTTAGGAAGTCCCAAAGGGGATCACGAGACTCGCATAGTGGTTCCGTGAGGTATTCTTGGCAGGATTCCCTCTAACAAGATATTTTGTTGGCCCCCAGTTGCTGACAAGGAGGTCTGCGACACCCTTAGAAATATTGTAGGCCAAGGCAATCAGGTATTCAAACCGGGCTCCCTTGGCAACATTGGTCTGTCTATAGTGGGAGGTCTGCTTTATCCGGAGTCTCGCTCCTGGCGTAGCCTCTAGGAGATATGTTCCAACCGCATGCCCGTTAGAGAAGCTGGAGTAGCTCGCCAGCTGTCGACAATACAGCAGACCTTACCATCGGCCTGGTTTGACCTCCCAGACTAAGTTACAGGGACTGATGGGCCATGTTATATCAATTAATCGGATATCCGAAACCTTGTGGCTCGGGACTTTTATGGTATATTACAAGACGTGCTTGTCGCCGTGCCAGCCTCATTTGGCAAATGGGAAGAATCTGCATGGTGTAATCCTTTCAGGCTTGGACAATGTTTTCTTCAACTTGAAATCGTCATTGGCTCCAAATGGAGTAAAAAAAATTGTCTGGCTTTTGTGGTAAAGACAGCTATGGGTGGGTAAAAACTAAGCCAGGACAAAGGTAACCACGGACGGGATTTGTCCGTTGTGCTCATCAGCAACATAGACGCTGATCCATCTTTTCGTCAACTGATTGAAGGCAGAGGTGCTATGCCGTCGCACACACAGATACCTTGGACCATATGGCAGCATTTCAAGTCTATTTTAACAGAGATCTGACGCTTCTTGATAGGTGTGAGTATGAGAGGCATCGTCGAACAAATACTGAAAAAGGTTCAAATCAATATAGCACACTTAGTATTATGCGAGTTGCAGGGCAACTTTTGAGGTTATATGTAATGTAATGCTATCTGTCTATCTAACGGTCACAACGTTTTAGTTGTAATGGGATAAGGATGGACTTATCTGTCTAGTGCGGTCATCTTACAGAATCAGGTGTGTAGCGGCCACGCTGTTTGGGCTTTCAGAAATAGCACCACCCGGGCGCCTGGGTGGCTCAGTTGGTTAAGCGACTGCCTTCGGCTCAGGTCATGAT
>JAVFBW010180833.1:0-10691 GCA_034783835.1 Mopalia ciliata
ACCAAACAGGTAAATATGACTACTTTTGTGTTTTTCTCATGTTAATATATGTAACAGAAAGCTTTAACCTTGAATTGCCGATGAAATCACGAACTTTTTCGCGGGGTGCGGGAATTGGTGAGATGCTATACCGGTTTACAAGCGAAGAAGACAGTGTGTTAAATGAAATTTACTCATTAATATTTCCATTTTACAGCTGCATGCTTTCAGAAATAAAAAGACTTAAGTACATAAAAACGACTATTTTTAATTCAGTACAAAGTATTTTATAACTCGGAAAAAGTGCATGTGGGTAAAAAAAATAACCTAATATTAGACTACAAAAAATTGGGGAAAAAATGGCGGCCGATTGAAGGAAAAGAGGCTGATCGGGACTCTTTTGGTGTCTCAAACCGCTGAGGCAGTTTTGCATTTACCGCCTTGTCAATCATGTAAATCCATCAAAGAGATGTTAATGCTGCAAAAACTGCGAAAATCAGGGGAATAGTATATTTTAGTATTTTGGGGTTTATGTTTGACCAGGTCCTTCGTGATAGGATTCAATTAAACTTGTTTTCCGCCTAACTGCCATTGAATATCAATGAAGGACAATTGAATGTCGTTCTTATATATTTATATTCCGTAAATGTCCAATATCTATATGTTATCACGGACCTATAAAGTTACCATTAAAATCGTGAAGGAGGGAGACTCTCATGAGCTTTATATCCCCATAGTAATGCACATGCGCATTGCTAACTGTCAAACTCACCTGTTTTCCGGACTCTTTACAGAAATGGACAATACCGAGTACCTGATTTTATAGGTAATATTAGTTTCGTGTTTTCTTTCAAAATAATTTTAAACAAAAAAGTTTTGACAAAGCCATTGTTTGTGCATGCCATATTATCTTCAAATCGTTGGACGTATGTGTTGTGTAAGAACTGTCAACCAATCAACAGTAGCATTGTATTATCATTTTTAATTGTCTGGTATATTAAATTAAACCGGAAATAAAGCTCGATGACATAATGTTTTTTATATCAACTCGTCTACTATGGGTACCAAAATAGTGTAAGTTATTCGTTATATCAAAACGCCTCTTGATCAGAAATAATGATAGATAAATGCCCGGCCAGGCCGCCCGACTATTGACATTCACGTTGTTTATTGACTGAACTGTTATATTACCTATACCAAATACGTAGATGGTGGTCGAAAACAGAAACCAACGGTTATGAGAATTTATGTTAAAGCATGTTCCTATATTCATTGACGTGCTAACTGAGCTGTGTTCCGAAGTGGACATGACTGTATTGGATAGAAGTACCCTATCAAAGTACTTTACTTATAGCTACTAATACCTCCATAATCTAATTGAATACTCCCGAGAGTTAGGTAAACTTAGATTGGCGGTGGTTTGCGTGGGAGAATTAATTCATGTAATCTGCACTCCAAAAGTAACTTTTGTTCACTGCTAATTAGTATTGCCATATTATTTCCGTTGTGTCAGTTATTAAATCCCCCTAAGATATAAATTGCTTATATGCATTTTGATTATATTTCTGTTTGTTCGACATGTGGTGTCACTTCACTCATCAAAGGGCGTGCCAGTCCTCGACACACTACTGATGTTAAAAGACAGGGCAATCACAAACCTCAAAGCAACTATAACGGACAAGTTTTGTGTTGGCTCTTAGTACAGTTATTACCTGGACAACACGACAATCCCAGCAACTACCAACGAATAAATGTTGACTGTCACTGAATCCACGTAAATCAATGAGGGATACGGATATATTAAGTCTTTAGTGCAGAGTTATGAAATTTGAGATATGAACGATCTGACAATATTGTATTCAAAGAGCCTTGATCAATTTCCGTGAAAGTTATAATAACACTTTAGGTGGACATCCAGGCCTTTGAAGAGCAAAGTGTATATCAAGAATAAGATTTAAGAATGATTTTCTCTCCCTTCAAATCTAAACTGCCATGTGACATTATCTCGTGTTCAATACAACAGCTTAACGATCGGTAGCTTCCACAATAGTGTGATTGTAACAGTTGGAGTTCAATCGACATTCCTGCATCTGTTAGTTAGTGCTGACTGTAACTAATGAAAATTTACCATTACTGGCTTTGTTTCCTTGACTGAGTCAAAGAAATCAACTTGCAGTAACATTTTTACCGAGGTAATTTATTACATAACGACTGCATCATAGGAATGAGATGGGAAATGATTTACAACGATTGGCAAAAGATTTAGATAATGATTGATTAACACATACAACTATATATAAATGTGAATTGTTGTGCTTAACCAAACGTTGACATCACGTTATATTGGTGGATGAACGCTTGGCAGTTATAGTTTCTAAACAGTCAAGTATTGCTTGGCCTTCAAACAACTGCTATCACTTTAAGTCTTCTATCATCCATCGTATGCAAGATTGTTTTACAATCATAAATAAGAAACCCGCTCGCAGTGGAAGTGATCAGAGAGTATCGCAGTGAGTGGCTGTAAGATAAGTATTTATGAACAGACAGTGTATTACCCAGGTCTCCATTTGTAAACATATTATATTAGTTGGAAATAATCGGTTCCTGTGTATATTTTTCATTTACTTTTCAATGCGTATGTTGTGAATACATTTCTTTGGGTATCTGTAGTTTATTGTTTCTTCTCTGAGAACCGGAAATGCCTCACGTATGGAGGCAGCTATCATCGGATACAACCTTCTTAAGGGCTAATCCCTGTGTATTCATTAACTCAGTAAGAGAGAATCTGATGAGCTGGAACAAATCTGCTTGACGACACGCAACTTCACAAATTTACCTCAATTTTACCATTGGCTTATTTACTTTGCTACTTTGCAAAAACCGAATCACATATTTTATTTCCAGTAGCAGAACTTCTGGATTTCACTAGTCCACTTACTGGTTTAATTCTGGTGAAAACGTCTTGTTAAATCTGACGCCAGTTTCACTACAAATGTTAGGGTTTGGTTTTAGTATTGTGTTAGAACTAAAGAATGTCCTGTTGTCTTAAAGACATAAAGAAATATCGATACACTACTCAGTCGTTACTAAAAAAGTGTCCCTCATCTTGCACATCTGCATTGGTTAATGTTAATGTGTTATGAATTTCGTGTTATAAACGGTTTGTCTAAAGATTTATCTCTGTGTCACGGATGGCTGTAATTATTGTCTTTATGTCAGTGTTTGGCTTAAACACTTAATTGTCCCTGCGTCAGTGTTTGGCATTGAGGACTCTACCACAAGTCAGGAATAAAATATGCGACTCTTATCTTTGGCTTTTGCGGTTATTTCCAAAGGATGATTATATTAAGGTCATATATATTTGGAAAGCGGAAGACTCATTTTAGGATTCATTTTATTTTATAATGGCATTTATAAAGAAAACCGTCAAATATGTTTTTTTTTAAATGGACCCTTGTTTGTAACTCTTATTTTCCTCCAATGGTTTGATATTGTTTTTCAAAACTTGCATGTCAGTTTGAAGACAAGCATTTAAACTAAAAAAAAAACGTCATATAGTTTTTCTAAATTTAAGTTAGTTTTTAAGTAATTGCTAAAAATATAGGTAAAAAAAAATCTGCCTTTAAAGAAATATTTGCTAAATATCTTCAAAACTGACTTAGTGCAAATATTTTGCAAGGAATAAATGATTTAAATGATAAAAATCAAGAAAAATGAAAGCTGTGAAAACAGCCTAAACGTATGTAAAAGATTCAACTCCGGTTTGTTTTAAGATTACTCCAATAAATATAACAAACAACACATTTTTTTGATAAATGAATGAAAAGGCGAAATATAGTTTTGTCTATTGCATTAATTTTTTAATACATAATTTAAAAATCTTGAAATGGCCGTTTAAACTCCGAAATTTGAGTGACCTCAGCATAACATATAAAGATTACTGAAAAGAAGATTTCAGAAAGGCAAAAAAACAAAAGGTCAAAATGTTAACTCTGACTAGCAGTAGAGTCCTAAACACTTGTCTCTGCTTCAATGTTTGGGGTTAACAATTGTGCCTGCTTCAATGTTTGGGGTTAACAGTTGTGTCTGCTTCAATGTTTGGGGTTTACAGTTGTGTCCGCTTCAATGTTTGGGATTAACAGTTGTCTCCGTGTTTGGCGTTTAATTAGCCTTGTTTTAGACACGAGTACAAATACAGAATAGATGGTACCTTTCTGGTAATGAGTGGTAATATTTTACGTGAAATTTCGTATACAAGAAATAAGTAAGCTCTCATTTTCAAAACTTTCACATAGCCCCTGTCTCCAATTATTTCTTTTTACAAGATCTTTGTGGTCATCACATGCACCGAGTATGCAATGTTACGCTTATGTATTTTATAAAATATTTTCAAAATAGGGTTAGTTAGAGCTTTCTCTTATCTGCCAACACGATACCATTTATAGTTGCTTTAGTTATTGGAATCCAAGAATGGACTTTGTGCATGACACCTTGGCGGGTTCAGTGTGATCATCCGGAACAGCTGAGCAAAGGCGAATCGAATCGTAACCATGACATGCTCTGTTTTATGACTGTTGCAGAAGTTATCATGTTTTCAGCCTTAATACCAATGAAAAGGATATGAAACTAACTAACTTATGATACGCGTAGCGGACACGTTTATGAGTTAGAGGCGAAAATGTCAATTAGAAGCTGAAGCAACGGAGGAAACTAAGTCAATGTATGGGGATTAACATTAAAGACAGATGTGCAACTTATTCCAGGTGCATTACAACTTACGACTGAATCAGTTTAAAATTTAAGCTAATTGATATGCATTAGCCATTTAGCTGCGCACGAAACATAAACTAGTAATACTACACTGTAGGAAGACAAAGTATTCACTTTTTCGTGCAAGTAGTGGAAAGACTTTGGTTTAAAATGAAACGCTGTACATTTAAAACAATTCGGTGTTTCCTGTGTACAATCAATCTTTGTGTGTAAAGTAACTGTTTGTGTGTAAAGTCACTTTATGTGTGTAAAATCACTGTCTGTGTATAACGTCACTATCACTTTAACTTTCTCTATCTGTGTTTAAGGTCACTTTCTCTAATAAATATCACTGTCTATGTAAAGTCACTGTCTGTGTTTAAAGCCAATCTTTGTGTGTAAAGTCACCCGTCTGTGTGTAAAGTCACCCGTCTGTGTGTAAAGTCACTTTGTGTACAGTCACCCGTCTGTGTGTAAAATCACCGTCTGTGTGGTAAAGTCACTATCATTTTCACAGTGTAAAGTCAATATCTGTGCTTAAAGTGACTTTTTCCAAGAAACATCACTGTCTATGAAAAGTCACTGTGTGTACAGTCACGTTCTCTGCGTAAATTCAGTGTCTGTGTGTTAGTTCATTTTCTCTGTGTAAAGTGACTATCGGTGTATAAAATCACAGTCTGAGTGTAAAATCACTTTCTGTGTGTAAAGCCACTTTCTCTGTGTAAAACCACTGTCCGTGTGTAAGATCACTTTCTCTGTGTAAAATCAGTCTGTGCGTAAAGTCACTGTATGTGTATCAGGTCATTTTTCTCTGTGTAAGATAACTGTCAGTGTAGTGTCATTTTCATTGTGGAGAATAAATGACGATGTGATAAGTCATTTTGTCTCTATCCAATCACTGTATGTGTGTAAAGTCCCCATCTGTGTGCACGGCTATTTTATAAATGTAAAATCACTGTCAGTGTGTAAAATCACTGTCTGTGGGTAAGGTCTAGCACACGGTCTGTGTGTAAAATCACAGTCTGTGTGTAAGGTCGCTGTTTGTGTGTAAAGTCACTATCAGTATATAACATCATTGTCAGTGTGTAATGTCAGTGTTTCTTTGAAAACCCGTTATTGTAGTTGATAATGATGTAACACACTAAGCAATAGAAATTACGAAAGTCAGTAGAGAAAATGAAACCTAACAAATTCGATATCAGACGTTAAATGTTTTTAACGATATACATAAAAGGTTTACACAATATGTAGACAACAAGTAACACAACGCAGGCTATAACATTTAGACCATATATTGTATTTGAATAACCTTTTATTGTTATCCTGGTAGAATACACGATTTAAAAATCAATATATAAGTACATTGCTGCATGAACATAACTTACATTTAATAACTGAACAAAATCGTATCGTAAATACGTTTTAGAACATGGGCTTAATCTGGTGTATTTAATGTACAAGTTAAATCAGTAAACTAATTATTTCAATTTGAGACGTTAAAATGAGGTTAATTGTCAATGAAGCATCATAAAGAGTAAAAAAAGCGACAGGAAAATGAAATCTGACCAATTCGATACCATACATATATGGTAGGATACAACCTGGTAGGGTAATGATTTATAACAATTGCAAATAGATTTAAATAATAACTCTTGGTCCGATTCCGATCTAATTAAGATGATTGATCACTCCTCCCAGCCCCATGTCCATAGTCTTGTACACAGCTTTCGTATAACAAACAGATGTAAACAATAAGGTGTTCTGTTATTTGAGGTGACTTCATTGAAATAATAAGTAAGGTATACCTTTTTGTCTTTAATGTAGCGGTATATAATTGTCATTTTGAGATAGCATGTGAAAATACGGTTGTATTATGTTTCACTCTCTACATAACTTCACCAGCACAAGGGTATTTCGTTGAAAATCGTATTCCTTTTGTAAACATATTATATTAGCTGGAAATAATCGCTACATGTGTATATTTTTCATTTGCTTTTCGATGCATATGTTGTGAATAAATTCCTTTGGGAAATATTGTAGTTTACAAGGTTGCAGAAAAATCGGCGCTAATTGTGTCTTCTCTGAGGACCGGAAATGCCTCACGTACTGAGGTAGCTATCATCGGATACAGCCATCTTAAGCGCTAATCCCTGTGTATTCATTCACTCGGTAAGAGATGAGCTGGAACAAATCTGCTTGACGATACACAACTTCACCGAATTACCTCAGTTTTACGACTGGCTTATTTAATTTGCTACTTTGCAAAAACCATATCACATACAATGTTGTAATCTGTGTTGTCTTGTACAGAATAACAACTTTACTGTGCTGATTACAAATCTAGTCGACACCTCTGTGGTGTAGAAGACCTTAATTTATGCTAAGGCTCGCATAAACATTGCAAACATTGATGTATGGTAAATTGTGCAGTTGTGGGTTCTATAGCTTTCGTCTTGGTGTTCTGCATGTGATATATCCCAGGACATTGATAGAGATTATTGTATTGAAATAACATTTTATTTCGAGCAGCAGAACTTCTGGGACTCACTAGTCCACTTATTGGTTTAATTCTGGTGAAAATATCTTCTTAGATCTGACGCCAGTTTCACTACAAACGTTAGGGTTTGGTTTTAGTATTGTGTTAGAACTAAAGAATGTCGTGTTGTCTTAAAGACATAATGAAATTTCGATACACTACCCCAGTCGTTGCTAACAGAATGATCTGCAATGCTATTCCAATCGGACTGCGCGATAGTTTAATCAGTTTTCGTTTTTGGATCAAGTCAAATAAATTATGGCAGGAAAAAGTGTCCATCATTTTGTATATCTGAATTGGTTAATGTTAATGTGTTATGGATTTTGTGTTATACACGGCTTGGCCTAAACATTTATCTCTGTGTCACGGTTTGGCTGTATTTATTGTATTTGTGTCAGTGTTTGGCTTTAAAACTAACCTCTGTGTCAGTTTGAGGCTTTAATTCTTAATTGTCTCTGCCTCAGTGTTTGGCCTTAAGACTCTACCGCTAGTCAGGAGTAAAAAATGCGACTCTTATCTTTTCGTCGCTTTTGCGGTTATTTGGAAAGGATGATTATATTAACATCATATATATTTAGAAAGCGGAAGATTTCAAGATCCTAAATATTATGTCATTTTGTTAGCCATTTTATTTTATGATGGCATTTATAAAAAAAATGTCAAATATGTTTTTAAAATGGACCCTTGTTTGTTACTCTTATTTTCCTCTGCTGGTTTGAGATTTTGTTTCCAATATTGCATGCCTTTGAAGACAAACATTTAAACTAAAAACCGTTCATAAGGTTTTTTAAATTCAAGTTAGTTTGTGAGCAATTGAAAATAATATATGTAAAAAATAAAAATCTGCCTTTAAAAAAATATTTGCTAAATATCTTCAAAACGAAAGTCAATATAAAAAAACTGCATGATGTTTGTTTTAGATAATGGCTTCAAAATTGTCTGTGCCAAATTGCAAAGGCTTAGTGCAAATATTTTGCGAAAAATTAACGATTTAAATGATAAAAATCAAGAGATTTTAAGATTACTCCAATAAATTTAATAAACAACATCTTTTTTTATAAATGGATGAAAATGCGAAATAGAGTTTTATCTATTGCATTCATTTTTTAATACATAATTTTAAAACTATGTCTTTAAATGGCAGTTTTATACTCAGAAGTTTGAGTGACCTCGGCATAACAGATTTCGTTCACACCTTTGTTAATGACTGTCAGTAGGAGTCATACTGGAGGCGTGAGTAGTCCGTATCAATGTGTTTACCATCCTTAAACATAACTAACATTTAATAACTGAAAAATTGTTTCGTAAATACGTTTGAGAACATGAGCTGAATCAATTAAATCAGTAAACTAATTATTTCAATTTTAGCCCTTAAAACGAGGTTAATATATGGATTTGTCAATGAAGCATCATAAAGAGTACATAAACCAAAGGAAAATGAAATCTGACCAATTCGATACCATACATATATGGTAGGATACAACCTGGTAGGATACATATATGGTATATGGTAGGATACAACCTGGTAGAATACACGATTTGAAAATCTATATGAATGTACTTTGCTACATAAACATACTAAACATTTAATAATTGGAAAAAATCGTATTGTGTGGCCATCGTAAATCTCGTAAACAGGTTGACTTTTAGACATGAGCTGAAAATGGGGTATATAATGTACAAGTTAAATAATAAATCAGTAAACAAACTATTTCAAGTTTAATCATCAATATGAGGTTCATGTGTGAGTTTGTTAATGAAGCCTCCAAACGAGGTTACTGACCTATATTAAGGGCACTACACTTTGATGTGGTGTTGGCGGTCAGAATTATACCCTTTAGACGACAGATTTGACCAGCATAACGAAGTGTGACAGGCTGACACTTACTCATGTTGGAAGTCATTGGTCATTACAGACAGCAAAGTATGGAACTTGGTGTGGTTATCCCATCTTAATGAAGTCAGCTCACAGTAGATCCTGTTCAATAGCTGTTGATTCATTCCTAAAACGTCTACGTTCAGCATGTAATGTGTTAATCTATCCATTTATGTTTCCTCAGTTCTGGTAAATAGAATAGTGCTAGAAAGTGATCGCTGCACAAACAATAGACTGGTCCAAATATCACTACAGATAAATGCTGAGTCAGGCGGCTGAGAATTGTATTGACGAAGTTTTTACTTTAACATTATCTGAAACTCGAAGCTTTGATCGAACACTTGTCGTGTAAGTTTACACGCAAGCAGGTCACATGTACGTATAATTGTTCTCTTTTCATTTATTTAAAACAGATATTGTTGGTACATATATCTTCACTTTCTAGTTAAAACAATAAACATAAATTCGAATCAATCAAGGCGGATATATATGATTAGGTCCGTTAACAACGCTATTTAAATTAATTACACATGCACACACAGGATTTTCATATTTTGATTGGATCTGAGAACAGATTTACAGGTATACCATATGTTGGAAAACGACAATCTTACTTGTAAATCTAATTTGCCACATATATGCTGTGGGGATGAAAACAACCAAACTCTTCACCATCCATAGAACTTGTCAAACAGAGTAAGTTACAATGACCTGGGATATAATATATCCCAGCAATGACAATTGACATATTTAACTGTTGGTTACAATGCGTTAGACAGTCAGTTACAATGACGAATGATATATTTAACTGTTAGTGTAATCTAACATGCATTGCCATCTAAAACTATATGGGAACAGCCAGGGACCCTGTGGTAATTACCGCCTGACTGTTATTATACACAAAGCCATCAACAATCCTCACTTTTCGACAATGGCTTCGAACACTTAGCCTCCTTACAGAAGTAAGGTATCAAACACGCAACGTCTTCATTTTGTTCTTGACCACTGACTCTACTCTCTGAGCAAATTATACCCAAACATGCGTAATTCCCATTCAGGGGAGACATTTGTGTAACACTTTTAGTGATACACTAAGAACGGAAGAGTAACACGATATCACCAGGGTGTGGGCAATCCAATTCCAGCTCTGTTTGATAGGCGGCATGATTTCAATATATTGTGGACTCACTTGAACCTCTTCGGATAAGAACAGCTTAAAAAACCAGACAGTCTTATATCTCACTGTTATTAGTGTTTGGTTCCAATATTTGCCTCTGTGTCAACTGTTAAACGGTACTGTTTCAAGTTAAACGCCAATCACGCACGTATGCGGAGAACAGCGTGTTCATTAAGCCTTGATCCCAATGAGCAATACTCATTTGGTCACGACAAGGAGGGTGCAAATCGTTTGATGAATTTTTGCAAGATTTTATGTCAGTCCCAACTTGATTATTTACATCAACCACAACTTATTAGGTTAACATTTTAAAAGACCTGCGATTAGAATTCGGTTAAATTAAATCTGAGCCATAAACGTGTATTAACTTAGGT
>JAVFBW010180844.1:0-10690 GCA_034783835.1 Mopalia ciliata
AGTGCTGGCGGCTCGCCGAAACGAAAAACTCGACATTGATTTTTATTAATTATTGTAAATAGCTACTTCTGAGTTTGGAATTTTCTTTTAGATTCGAAATTAAACATTTTATATTGACATATTGTATTATAAAAAAAAATAAAATATAAAAAAATAAATAAATAAATAAAATCCACTTAAAAAAAAAAAAAAAAAAAAAATCTCTCTTTGGTGTTAACTGCCAAGTGTGCAGTCTGATTTAAACAACTTTGGGTGAAATCTTTGTACTAATTTCTCGCCACAGCGTAGCTGAAAACCGCTGAATGTGGCGTTAAACACCAATCAATCAATCAATCAATCCATATAAGAAGACATGGAATTGATTCACAGGCTGACTTCCGAATTGGCTATGAATTAGGATATGAATCATCGATTACAACAGCATTTCCCTTAAAAAGGACCTTCGTCTAAGTTTATGGACAGTCTGAATGAGTAACTGGAAAGATGGTGCAGTTGACGATCGAACAGCGGATTCAAACTTTCTAAACCGTCTATCGACAATGAAGTCGACTATAACAAAGCATAATCCTCGATTTGATTGGTTTGTGTTGAAGGCGATTTAATATACCCAACTTTCGCTATTTCGGGCTATTTACTACCCCCTGCAATAACACGCAGACAGTGTTAATAATTGTATTTCTACGCCAGTTCTAGCCTTATATTATCTTAAATCTCCTGTGTGTAACCTGCACCCTAAAAACGATTACAAAAAAATAAATACACGTTTCCAACCTTATGCTGCTTGCCCATGTGTCCTTTTAGCAACTCTCCGCCAGTTTAAGTCTGAACTTTGTTGTCAGGCTCGATACATAGCCGATTTGGCAATTCAGTCAACATTAAACCATACCACATACCACCTTGCCTTGTTCAAACCGAAAGCAAGGTTCGAGTTCGGCGCCCTTTAGGCGACAGACATGCGTGCAGCAGACAATTCATTCTAAAGATTATTTGCGGACCTACCTTTGGAAATTCCAACTATAAGGTATCAACGAGCCATCTTGTATGGTTTCCGATATTTCGCAAACCAACACCAAC
The DNA here is from genome assembly GCA_034783835.1 of Mopalia ciliata. NCBI lineage: Eukaryota > Metazoa > Mollusca > Polyplacophora > Chitonida > Mopaliidae > Mopalia > Mopalia ciliata. The sequence goes on from JAVFBW010180844.1 coordinate 1,075, forward strand.
TTTCAGCGTGCAGCGATACTCGTCGCATCACAGTGGGATCGACTACGGAATACTTTGTAAACAACACGTTTTTATCTTTATCTGTTATTATTAAAGGTGACCCTTTAATGTAAAAATGTAAAAAATACTTTGGTTTCGGTTCTGTATGTACTTGTTAAATGCGTAGACCCGCCTGTACAGATCAATAAACACTTATAATCTGTCTTACTTACAATATTTACCAGATGCGCATGCATGTATAAATACTTTTTTTAAACTAGGTCAAGTACATCTACACACCCAGCAGAGGATGAGTAGTCTCGCGTAAACCAGACTTCTCGCGTGAACTTCGATCGCGGCTACAGAGTCTGGTATCAGCACTTGTTAAGCGTTGCCAAAATAAAATGTCCGTCATACGGTCCTGTTATCGTACAGTTGGTTTCCTGATAAGTTAATTTTTAAATATATTTTTAAGATTCAATCGAACCCAAAACCTATTAATTTATTTACAAATAATTTTTTGGGGGGGTTTTATTTGTTGAAATTGGAAAGTATTCAGTCCGTATTTGAAAACACGTGTTAACCTATATATATGTAACGAATATCATGGAGATAATTAATAATAAATATATCTGCTTTGAAATTTAGGCCACACAATTAAAAATATTCGGGTTTTACATTTAGGGGTTGGCGTTTACATTTAGCGTTAACACTAAAAGTAAAAACTCCGTGAAAATATTGTATTGCTATAAAAAGTTTAAACTTACGTCAAAGGGAGAGAATATCAAGGAGATAAGAGCACATAGAAATATTTTCAAATTTAGGCCATACCATTGAAAATATTCGGGTTTTACATTTAGGGGGAGGTGTTTACATTTAGTGTTTACGCTAAAAGTAAACAGCATGAGAAAAGAATGTATTGCTCTAAATAATGTTTAAACTTAAATTGCAAAGTAGAGAATATCGAGGAGTTAAAAATAAATAGAAATATTTTCAAATTCAGGCCAGACCACTTAAAATATTTAGCTTAGGCCTAAGTGTTAACGCTAAAAAAAAAGTCCGTGAAAAAAATTGATTGCTATAAAATGTTTAAACTTATATTGAAGGAAGGAGATATTAAGGAGATAAGAATAGAAATATTTTCAAATTTAGGCCATACCAATTCGAAATATTCGGGTTTTACATTAACTTATGTATTAACCTATATATAAATGTAACAAATATCATGGAGATAAGAATAAATATATCTGCTTTGAAATTTTGGGTTTTACATTTAGGGGGTAGGTGTTTACATTTAGCTTTAACACTAAAACTAAAAAGTGCGTGAAAAAATGTATTGCTATAAAATGTTTAAACTTATGTTTAAGGAAGAGAATATCAAGGAGATAATAACACACAGAAATATTTTCAAATTTAGGCCATACCATTTAATATATTCGGGTTTTACATTTAGGAGGAGGTGATGACATTTAGTGTTAACGCTAAAAGTAAACAGCATGAGAAAAGAATGTATTGCTCTAAATAATGTTTAAACTTATATTGCAAAGTAGAAAATAGTAGAGTTAAAAATAAATAAAAATATTTTCAAGATCAGGCCACATCATTACAAATATTCGGGTTTTACTTTTAGGGGGGAGGTGTTTACATTTAGTGTTTACGGCAAAAATAAACAGTCCAAACAAATATATTTCCGAGACCCAAATAGACTGCAAGGTGTCGAATGGGTTTCTTATTAAAAGTTTAGAACCAGTAATAAACAAGAGCTCAAGTGAGTCGCAATATACGCCTGAATAAATCTTGCCACATGGAATATTTAAATTGAGTTTGAAAAAATCCACCGGGTGACAGCATGTGTAGACAATAATACACCAAATAAAACCCTACACGGCATCTTTGACATGTGGAATATCTTAGCTCTGTCTTGTCAAATGCAACAGTCATACTAAGTTGGATTTGAATTCCACAACAAGTTTTCCAATTAACATACAGAACTGAAATTTTAACTTTAAACATGTAGTCCGACATATGCCAATACTTATCCCAAGTGGCGTCTTGTCACATGGAACAATTATTTAAAGTTTGATTCGAAGTCCAAAAGAAGTTCAAAGTAAACACAGAAACCAAATTTAGACTTTACCACCAGATGGCGCCACATGTAGGTTTACACACGCCAAAACCAATCCCAAGTAATGTCTTGTCACACTAAACACTAAAATTGATTCCACAATTCCACAAGAAGTTTTCAAATTAACATACAGAAACGAAATTTAGACTTTACCACCAGGTGGCGCCATCTATAGTACGACACCTGCCAAAACTAATCCTAAGCCACGTCTTGTAACATGAAACAATCATAAAAAGTTTGATTTGAATTCCACTAGAATTTTTCAAATTAACATACAGAAACGAAATTTAGACTTTTCCACCAGCTGGCGCCAGTGGTAGTCCCACATCCGCCCAAACTAATTTCAAGCGATTTCTTGTTACATGAAACAATCAAACTTAGTGTGGTTTCAATTCCCCCAAAAGTTTTCAAGATAACATACAGAAACCCAATTTAGATTTTGCCACTAGGTAGCGCCACCCCTATGTCGACATATGCCAAAATCCACCCCAAGCACCGTCTTGTCACATGGAACACTTATATTAAGTTTGATTCGAATTCCGCAAGAAGTTTTCAAATTAACATACAGAAACGAAATTTAGACTTTGCCACGAGGGGGCGCCACCTGTAGTCCGACATAGGCCTAAACGTATTTAAAGCGACGACTTGTTACATGGAACAATCCTACTTAGTTTGATTTGAATTCCACGAAATGTTTTCAAGTTAACATACAGAATCCCAATTTAGACTTTGCCACCAGGTGGCGCCACCTTAATGTCGACATATGCCAAAATCAATTCCAAGCGCTGTCTTGTCACATGGAACACACATACTAAGTTTGATTCGAATTAAATAAGCGGTTTTCAAGTTAACGTCTGGAAACCAAAAAGTTGACAGACGGATGGACAACCCCATAACATAATACGTCCCATCAAATGACTGGCGTATAAAACGAAACAATCACATTTGTAATCTAGCTCAACTGAGGCTGTTTTACTTTTAGTGTCGATATTTTATTTTTAGTGTTAAAATTCCTTTTTACATTTAGGGGCAGTATTCTATTTTTAGTGTTAAGGTAGTTTTTACATTTAGCGTTGGTTTTTTTACTTTTAGGGGCGGTTTTACATTTAGGGTCAGTTTTACATTTTGGGGTTGTACATACGTCCCCTTGGTCTGCTGTTTCCACATGGACTAATAACAGTCAACTACTTGAAGACTAAATGATTGTACAACCTCTTGTACAACGATATAAAATCAAAATGAGAGATTCCAAACTCCAGGCTCGCTTAGCCTGACTGGGAATATCGCAGATAATTGGGGTATATTGAAGTGACATAATCTAGTCCTAAATCCGAGGAATGGAAAAGGCCGTAATTGGAGTTCCAGCTTTACAACACAGTATCTTATCTAAGAATGATGGTGCAATAAACCAGATTTACAGGGTTCTGTGGTTAAAATAAACCTATTTTGGGCATGGTATTCAATAGCAGGGAGAAAAAAATATTGACTATTTTCGTTACTGGTTCAAATAAATTGAATAGATCATGTGAATATGGTTATCTTTTTGATTTGATAAAAGACCACTTTGTGTGTGTAATTGAAGATCATAGCCTACGCGATACTCGACATAGAGATGCAGGATTGGATTGGCCCTAGATGGAGAAAAACGGGCACGTAAAGCTTCAAGAGTATATCCAGAATAAAACTAAGAGAATAACACCAGGGTGGTGCCGCAAATATTAACTTTGTCAGCAGAAACTAATCACCACGTTCGTAGTATATGAAACAAAGAAACTCACGATAAAATGTAAAACAACATACATTCTCTAAATCACAATACTGCAATAAAAAGTATAACTCGCGTAGATGTGGGACATGGCATGTATCTTATGACTGTCCCACATATGGATCCAAATCTAGGAGGTGTTATGGAAAAAAGCAGTTTGCTAAAGAAGGTCGAACACAGGAATTTGTACACAGTGGGAAAAGTTATGGAAGAATTAGATACTCAAATTTCATAAGACTGTGTTTATTGAATAAATAATTCCCATCAAATTTAAAACAAGAGAAAAAGCAAACACCCTGACGGAACATGGCTATCACTGTTGGCGCAATAAACCAAAGCCTCATTAAAATACGGCAGTCTCAAACAACGGTTTTTCTATAACAACAACATATCCAGCAACGAGTAAATGTGCCACAACCATTCACATAAATGAAAGTATTTGTTTGTTGGATTGAGGTTTATCGTCGTAATCAAGGGTATTTCATTTATACGACGAGGTGTCAGCCCAGTGGGTGAAGGGAACGACCATCGATACCATTGGCAAAAAACACTTACAAGACGGCACAAATACAGGACGCCATTACGCAGTGCAGACACCGCAAACAGATCGGCGTGCTGTACGTTCCCCTTTAGCTCTGAGAATCCACGCACCAGGAAACTCCCTCCAACCACCCGCCATAAGTGAAAGCAACCAGCATATTCTTTGCTGTTCCAGGATATGTATATTTATTACATTGGCGTGAAGCCTGTGAACGATTAAGTCTGGCGAGAATAATCTTTGGCATTCAAACATCTAATGAAGATACACAGTGATTCCTACGGAGTGCTTTGTTTTAGGTTGCTCGCCTGGAAAACACTATATAGTCATCGATTAACAAAACCACCTGTTGGTTGCGCCAGTGCTATTTTACATATCAAACCTATTTGGTACATTGGAACTTGACCTGTCAGGAAAGCCCGCTCCTCTCAGGAATGTGCTCACCAACAAAACACATTAACAATGGGGACCAGAACAAGACAAATGAAGGCAGCATCTAAATCACATTTTACCCGCAGTACCAGTGCTACAAAATTTTAACCTTTTCAAACCCATTTTGAAAATATTGTGATATCATAAGTTTATCCAGGGTGCTAAAGTACCACTTAAAGGCCACATCTTCAAAATCATGTCTGATGGTCTACTAAATTGATTGAGTATTGCTTCACGCTAGAATCAGCGGTATTTCAGCGATGCTGTGGCGATAACACATTTACAATTCTATGGATTTAGTATTTTTAAAAAACTATTTTTTTGGTGTGTTTTTTAACATAATAATACAACGAGCAACAGAACGAACTGTAAATGACACAAATAATTGTCAACATATCAAACTTTTTTTTTTTTTTTTTAATGTTTTATTTTAGATATAAAAAATTCTACTCATGGTTAAAACCGTCCATTTCAATTACTTACATTGAATCATAAGAATAAAATTTTATGATATACACCGATCCGTTTAAGGAACCTGATGACAACATCTCCAGCAATGTTGTCAAACAAGTCCTTCGTAGAGATGACTGTGTAGAACTGTTGCCTAACATTGGCAAAGTCCACACAGTCAAGAAGGTGTTTTTTTGTGGCCTATGACAACATCGCGTTAGAACCACCTTGTCCTTCCGAGACATTTCATGGGAGTAAAAATTTTGACCAATAGCGGGATGTATGTCGAGAAGTTTATTCTCATCTTTTTCATCCCATACATCCTGTCAAAGATTAAAAAATGTATTTATTAATTTTGGGCTTTAGATCTTTAGAATATATTTTGGATTAAGAAATGGGCTTGTTGATGGCTTTTTTTGCTTCTCTGTCCACAACTGTGTTTCCAGGGATACCCAGATGACTAGATATCCAGCAGAAGAGGACTTCTGCTCCACTGGCTTCTAGACCTTAAAGTTCAACGGTAATTACTGAGGTTACACAAATATGGCATTAATCCACACTGCGAAAACTACTCATCTTGATACATACATTACCATGAGCCGTATTTATCCAGTAAATACCGAACTCATAAATCAGGTACAAATCCATATCAACAAGGTGCTAAGATCATCGCTGAATAACGTATCTAGCAAATAAGAAAATAAACATGATACGGCAATTTAAAACTGTTTAAAGATACATAGACCATGTCGGAACAGTAGCTGGAGGATTAATGCCGAAAAAATCCAAGCTTGTTATGTAACCGCTGGGTCTTAGAAATGTTTGTTTGTTTGATTGGTGTTTAACGTCGTACTCAAGGGTATTTCACTTATATGACGAGTGAACTATCGCTGGCTACGGGGTTTGAAGTCGTGTTTCGTCTTTATTGAGCACACAATTGTATTGACGACATCGACACCCTGTAACAATTGATAAAAATACACATATAAGTAATTGTATATACACTGAATAACATAATTTACATGCATGTACATTACTGGTTTGCATATAACAGAGCATATAGATTAATCGTGCTAGCATATAATTCCTGTTATCAGTATAGCAAATAACCAATAAATTACCAGGGGTCGGTTGCTCGAAGATATCTAATACCACTATTAACGCTAAACTCCTACTAAGAACTCCTTAATCCTGCATTAAAATTTAACACGTCACACAGCTGTTGCTCGAAACGGTGTTAGCGCTAATCGGCGATTAAAATGACCCTTACCCTAGATTAAATTTAATACCGCTCTCGACGTGGTTTAGCGGCCGTTTAAACGGCATCCAAGATGGCGAATGTTTTTGCTTTCAACATGTTTATAAATATTCTAAGAACGCAAAAAAGAAAGGCAGTTTAAGGAAATAATTAATTACATTGACAGTTCTACCGACGAAGAATTGAGGCAACGATTTAGATTTGGTCGGAGATCTGTCGTGTTTATTGTCAGATAACATTGTTTATTGAAAAAGCGTTTTCGCAGACTAATGGAAATGGGACAGTGAACAATACCACGACATTGAAGTTCACCTGATATCTTACATGACGGACTGACATGAAAATATGTTGAACTGTGACCAAGACCCTTATCACCCTCCTGTAACGTTTCCAGACAGGGCAAAGGGAAGACATGGTGGACGTAAACGATCAGGGCCTGCTGGGAGGGAGTAAGCTTTGACCATATGGTTAAGGCTGCCTAAGATTACCTTAGCCACAAACTACATGAGCATAATGACAATAACACAAGTCCTGACTGTGATGAGGATGATAACACATGTCCATTAGTACCCCAGTCTTAATGGAATATAGAGTTGCCTCTTAGCAATGATAAATGTACACTAACTACACAACACAAAAATAGTTTAATTTACTCAAAAGTGAGAAGAGCTGACAAAATTTAGTTTTTGTGCAAGTTTTGTATTACAAACAAATAATCCAATCCCTTCACATGTGCATCTATGTCAAAACTAAAAGTCCATGCACATGATGCTCACATTGACAATGCTACCCTATTTGTAGATTGCTTTAAACAGTTTGGGATTCTGACAGAAATAAAAACCAAAGTATAGTATAAGAATGATGTTAAAAAAGTACCCTGCAAAAAAAAAAAAAAAACAATCAGTAATAAACAGACTGGTTTTGATTTAACAGTTCATACAGGCCTGAAAAAAATATGAAAAGCTTTGTAAAAAGAAGAAGTCCTCTTCAGTGGACCAGTGACCATCAGAACCCAAAATTAAAATGGCCATGCCCAATATGTAAACAAGAAAGCACTGACAATCTGCCCTCTGTGGGTTCTGATCTGTTTAATGCATAATGCATGGTTCTGCTTTAAACATGCAGGTGTTGGCAAAACTCCATCCAAGAAGGAAATCTGGTATTGTTGATCATTTCGAGCAAACAGTCTACCTGTTAATTGTGGCATAACTATTTATATGATTATGGAGCTCACTTAGTCTTTGAAATTTGGCACACACAATCTTTAAACAACATGCAGATATTTTATATTAATTTAAGTTTAGGAGATATCAAGCAAATATTTTTTTAGGGGTAGATTTTTTTTAAAAATATATTTAATTTAATAAATAATATATTATTTGACGCTGTTGCTAATGTCTTCCTAATCCTCATATTCAGGAGTTTCACTACAGCTTATCACATGAACACACAGGACTTTAATTGAGAAATGTCATTGTAATTATTTCAAGATATCAATCAAACCCATCAGCATAATGTTCAAAAGTTGAACGAAGACAGAGCAGCCCGAGTGTCGAAGGTGATGTTTTCCATCCAGTACAGGCTTACACCGACGAGTAGGGTTGTAAGGTGTCTCTAGATCAGATCACAGGTTGAAATGCGGATAAGATCAGCTGCATAAAATATTCAAACAAATCTAGGTGGCACCTTTGTTCCGGCTCGTTTGGCTGGGTGCTTGGGGCTAATTTTACACAGGAGGATGGCTCTATCCTCAAAGAGGCATTAAAACATTTTTTCAAATAAACATACATACATACATCCGAGAAGCAATCTTCTAGGTTTACTTGAGCAACACTGGAGTATTTCCTGCTTTTCATGTGGTGAGTCGAATAAAAGGACAAAACATTCTGATCTGCCAAGGCAGTAAACTCTTCGCAGATGGAAATACTTTACAGGATCTCATCGAGAATCCTTCAGCCTTTGGACTCCAGGATCCAGAATAGGTCGGTTTAGCAAGACAACTAGTATATGGTCTTGGAGCCATTCACAGCCACAGGGTCCTGTATAATGACTTTAAGGCAGTCGAAATACTTGTTAATATACTAATTGTCAGCCATCCAGTCTTTCATTTAAAAAAGGAATTGTATATGATCTTCCAAAGGGGGCTTTTGCAAGGGGAAAACACGCTCTTGAAGTAATGAATGGCCATGCTCTTACTGACATTTGGAGGTTTGGGGTTACCAAAACCAGAAGCTAGCCTCATTGGAGATGATCATTTAATCTTTGTCAGAATTTAACCTGGGCTGAATCAGTCTAAAAACTTGAAAGTCAACAAAAAACAAAGATTTTGCCAATTTGAAATGTTTGAATCTCTGGTAATATTTATATATATTTTTGTCTTCTTGACATTTTGGGGTTTGATTTATTGGGGGTTTTTTTGTTCTTTTTTTTTTTTTTTGTTCTGTTTATTCACCCAATAAGGAAAATATAAATAATTCGAGTCATGGTTTGAAATAAATTGACAGGAATTAAGTAAATATGATTGAAGAATTATATTTTGATTTCAAACAGTTATTATTTTTGTGTATATTTGTTGTATATTGGACATATTGCAGCCTCTAGATTCTAGCATCCAGACTGCGTGGATGTGACAAGACAACTACTAAATGAACTTTTTCACAGCCACGGTGTTCTATATAATGACCTCGAGGCAGATAATATACCTGTTAACATTTAAGTTGTTGGCCAGCCATTCTTGAAATTTATTGACAATGGCCTGGCCTCATTTCAAGAAGAAATTTTATTAAGAACGGTTAAGGCCACAGAGATTGAGGGATTGTTGCGGATGGCAGGTTTGTTTTTTGTCTCGTTTGTTATGTTCGTGTTTTTTTTTTTATTCACCCAATAAGGAATATATAAATAACTCATGTAAGGATTGGACATAGGGGAATAAAGCCAATATGATTGAAGAATTATTTTTTGTATATTGGACATATTGCAGCCTCTAGGATCCACGACGGCTCGTTTCCGTTTCAGGCTGACGTTTTTGTTCGCCAAGAGCCGGAGCTGTGTCTTGTACGGTTGCAATCG
>JAVFBW010180855.1:0-10689 GCA_034783835.1 Mopalia ciliata
TCTCTGTCTCTTTTGCCTGAGATGTTCCTGGAATAGGTTCTCTTTGCTCACTTCCCGAACTGTCCTCCGGGACGATCTCTGTTTGATTTACATCAACAGAAGTGGCGTTGACATTGCATGGCGTTGTTGTTTTTGTCGTGACAGATGTCAAAGGTTTTGAAACAAAGAAGTCTGTTATTCTCCCTTTTGTTGTTCGTTTTGACTTTTTTGGTCGCCGAACGTACCAATTAGCTTTTATTGACATGAATGACAAGCGTTTGTGGTAATTAATATTACGCTTTAGAAAAGGACATAATATCAAACAATAAACTAGACTTGCGAGCCTCGCTTTGAAAAACATACTACTCAGCCACAACATGGCGCTAGAGCTTTACTTCCTATTCTATGTTAGTCTAGCGTGACTAATTTTACGTTGGACGTTTGTCGATAGTCCTAAAAACATTTTTTTCGCAAAGTACTTCGATCACGAGTAGAAGTTATTTTACTCGGTGAGAATTGTCCCGTCTCACTCCCGTGTATTTTAATGCAATAAATGATTATGCCCATCTCCGTTGGAAGATACCCGTCTCATTACCTCAGGGGATCATTGCCCGTCCCTTGGACGGGTGAACGGGTGGCTGGCTAACACTATGGTTCTGGTGTGCAACTGAATACAGATTTGTCCCACAAGTCAAACATAACCTTGTATTTACCTAAATAGTATTCACAGGGTTTATTGACATATGCAGGTATGGTGTAAAGTCCTTGATGTACACTCTCTGTTCAGATATTTTTCATCCCTAATAATGCCTCGTGGTTTTATAAGAAATATTAGAGCCCAACATGGAACTTCTTCCTATGCAGGAGCATGACAAACTGACACAAACATGTGAATACTACATGCGTTTTTAAAATAGTTACCATAATATGATAAGATCTAAATGGGAGACATATGGGTTTTAATTTATTAATATTAGGGTAGCTAACCACTAAACCATGGTCCCAGTCCTGGTGAAGTTCAAAACACAGAGGGATGAAAGTAGCGCATGTGGTGTGATTTGTCACAACAAATTTGTTTTAACTCCCTTACTGTACATGCACGTTATATGGCGTAATACTTCCACGCAAAGAGTTTGCATGCACTATCATGCAAGACGTTGGCGGTGTAGCCTGGCCCAACTCATCAACGTGTTGCAAACTTTCCTATAAGCTTATTTAACGATTTGAATTCACTGAATTGCCTTTGCCATGATTTCTGTTATCGCATAATTCAAACTAGTAGTCATCCTAGCCTACGAGGTGTCCTTGTATAGTTGAAATATATTCAGAAACAAGAATATGAAGACGAGACGATGCTTTGGTGCAGATGCAGCAAACAACGCAAACAACACCGCGCATCATTCGGAGGTCTAAATTCAAAACTAACCTTGGTCCTCTTGGACCAAAACCACGGCCACGAGGTGGACCGGGCATAAATCTATTCATTTTAATGTCATTTGGTGGTCCATCAGACTGTCCCTGATCATCGTGTGACAAATTTCCTTGCGAGTTTCCATTCTCTTGTTCGTCCATTTTTGCTGAGCACACACGCCTGCACGGGAGCCTCGCTTTCGTCTTAAATTGCAACTATCGTAGACTATAACTCTGTCACAATAATGTCCGTCCTTGCCATTTGTGCTCCTTTTCTGGTTGTAATAGTTTGATAAATAACTTGCGTTATTTTAAAGTCCACACGGAACGTCAAATTGATCTTGTTCAATGACTAAATGGTTAAATAAGTGGAACTGTTTGTCTAATTAGTTATTTGACTGCTTTTCAATTACAAGAATGGAAGATCTATGCTGGCAACTCAGGGTTTTTAAGCCATGTTTTCGTATTTTCACATAATACGCTAATCTGTCACAATATAGACAATAAACATGGATATATAATATAACATTTACGTAACTCGTTGTTCTCGGGCATATATCATAGCCTTGTTGTTTTTTTGTGTTCGCTTGCTTACAAGTGCGAAACTACCACTGTAACACATAGCGTGGTGATCAAGCCCACCTGACGTCTACGAGTTGACATCACGCAAGTCCCATGATTTATCCTTAGTAGTGTTTTTTGTTTTCTTCTACTAACGGTAAATCCTGAAATAGGGCATGTTTAAAGCTAATGTGGTAAAGTAAAAAAATTAGTTAAACTTCCGTGTTATACAGTGTGTTTTAGATTTGTTATGAGCCGACAGACTCCATTACCGTTAATTTTAGACGACAGTGTTCAAGATACGATCGTACCTCCACCAGATGTGACTTTCGCCGCTGGTACTTCTATACCTGGATTTAAAGACAATCGTTCCCCGTCTCGACACACAGGAACAGGGAGGCTGGAGAGCTCCCCATTGTTGTCCAGGGTGGAGTCTGAATATGGTGTTTTTGAGAACAATTTTCCTGATGATCCCCAATTTCAGGAAATTGTTCGGTTGTCAGAAGTGGCGATAGAACATGAAGTTTATCCTGAGAGAATATATCAGGGCTCAAGTGGAAGCTATTTTGTAAAAAATTTAGAAGCAGTAAGTCTATCAGTAAAGAAGAAAACTATTTAAAGAAAGTCTTTTCACACTGAGCAATTGTCTCATGTGAGTGTACTTTATCCAGGGATGAGTATGTACAGGGATGAGAAACTCTGCTACCCTTCGAATCATAGAACCATGAATGTGTTACTCGGCTAGCTCGTTCCAAACAACACAATGGGCTTGTTGGTCAAACTGTTGAAGTCTGGTCATAGGTTTGACCAACGCACCCAATGTGTGGTTTGGAACAAGCTAGCCAGATAACACATTTATAGTTCGATGATTCAAAGAGTAGCAGAGTTTCCAATCCCTTTACCTACTCATACCAGGTTTATCCCAGATTGTTAGGGGGAAACCAACTGAGCTACAAAGTCTCTCAGTAGAATATTTATAGTCCTTAAAAACACCCATTTTCTTCTTGTCATTTTTGTTTAAATTGTAGAATTGGTTTGTCACTTGTACATGTAACATACCATTCACACCATTGCGCTGAACTATCACAAGATTGGTTAAGTTTTGTGTTAATTTGAGGGCATTGTTCAGTGTAAGTTATTACCAATTTCAAATTGTTTTGTACTGATAGAACAATTCTACAGTTCCTCCCTATTTCAATGTCATTTATCTATGCAATGTAAGGTTCACATTGTCTTCCATGGATCCCTATACGACTTTAAACTCCAATCAAACAAACAAACAAATCCATGGATCATGTCATAAAATAAACCGAAATATGTAGCTTTGGTTCAGGGGCTTAGCCAGAAATCCATAGTAGGATGTCCAAAATGGTCATTTTGCTTCACTTTTCAAATAACTGGGTATCCACTTTTGACAGTTTTCCTATCTCCTGCATGTAAAAGTTTAATGAAACAGGGTGTCCAAATGAGGCAATTGCTCACTTCAGTGCGTCCATTTGGACGGGTGGACGGGTGTCTGCCTAAGCCCTTACTAATATCATTCTAATGCGAGTGGTTGGAGGGAGCCTCATGCTGCTCTGGTGCTGGCAGAGCTAAAGGGGAACAGAAAGATGATTACATCCTGTTATTGTCTTGTATTTTCCCGTCTTGTCTTTGTTTATTGTTGAGGGTTGTTTCATCACCCATTGGGGCTGGCACATCATCATACTAGTGAAATAGCCTCCACAATCTTACGTATTACACATGTGATGACAGGACATATTTAAGTCACACAGTAAACTACATAAATTTATACATTGAAATACATGGGTCGATAACGAAAAAGACATTTATTCCAGGTACAAACATGGTAAACATACAAGTGTACTTCCAAAATTGTTGAGTAATTTGTTTCAACAATGCATTTTTCTTTTGTTTTTCTTAACGTTGGGGGTTACTAAATATTGAGTTAATGAAGAGAGAAAACTTTGCACATATGTATATGTACATACAGAATTAATACCTACAACTTGATCAGGATGATCATGCCTCAATGATGCCTCACCCACGGCTCAGTGGGAGTGAGTGTGCTTCCTAAACTGAACCTACTTCGGCTCCGGCAATTGCGGGGGTTGCTTTTACAAGATTTCTTCCCAGTTTTCCACCATAATATGGCTCTGTACAGTGTGAAGTGGACAATCCGTCGTCATATAGCGAAGTACCCTTCAGTACGACATTAAACCCCAATCGAACAAACAAACAAATCAATGATGCCTTTGCTTAGTTGTACAAGTTGGAAAAATCAGAGGTAGATGTAGAGACTGATCACCGGTGATTCCCAGGCCTGTGCTGTAATCCTTACTGGCAGAACCTTAAAGTCAGTCCTCTAAAATTTTGTGAGATAACCTATCATTTGCATTTTCCCCTGGTTTGCTGATTTTTTAAATACTAATAAATAAATGTGTCTTGGTGAAAAAGAAAGAGCAAAATTGTTTTAAACTAGTATCTTTATTGATAATGGAGTGAAAAAATTTGTCCGAATCAGTTGCCAAATTGAACTTGAGACTGCAAACCATTTGGGAAACCTTTCAAACTTATAAATAGGTCCTCCTAATTTAAGTTTGCATAAGCATGGAGTACCCTGTTCTGTTTGTTCTCCCCAACATCTCAGGCATGATTGCCCATGAAAATCTTACAGTATTTCAGCAGAATTAAGTGACGTTAAAGAAGAATTTTTTTTATCAAATTCACAGCTTGATTTAAAGATAACATTATTTACTGATCAAAATATTTTCCTGATTTTTCTGAATTTCCTTGTTGGTTTCAAATGTAACAGGGTGTTTTTAACTGCTACAGATTGAAGTTTACTCCCACTTCCCAGTTTAATAATGTTTTAGAAATTATGGTCGTAAAACTTTTTATCATCATTGCCAATACATACATATACACACGGTACTGTAATATGAACAGGAAGTTTGATTCCTTTATTTTATTTTGCTCCCTTGTAGGCTCGTAGCTTCTAGGGGCCCTTTGAGGTGAAGTACGTTTACAATGGATGTTATTAACACTTAACAAAGACAAATTTATGCTGACTGTCTTATTAGTGAAAACTGGTAAAATAAGGCTACAGCATGTAATGAACACCTTGTGTGGGACTTAATTAGCACACACTTTAAAATGAAAATGTTTGTACAGAACAAATTGACTGATAATGAAAACACAACATAAAACCCAAACAAACAGACAGTCAGTTAGATAGTGATCTGGATTCAGACTTTTAAACAACACAAAAACCATGTGTATGTTAATTATTCAGGCCACAAGATCCATGTATATTTACATTTGTTGTTCTAAAGTCAGCGTCTGTGTTGTAGATCTGTTATTGTTATTTCATTCTATTGGGAATAACGACAGGTGGCTACACATACACATGGTGTATGTAGGTCATGATGGTCAGATTGATCTCTGAGAGTTTGTTTTATTGTGAGAGTTCTTTGCCCTACTTCTCTATCTTCTGTTTAAGCAATTTCCTTTTGTGATTAACTTCCCTTCTCTAAAGACATTTTTGCTGCTGCAGTTGTGACTGTTATGTGCATGTTTGAATAACATGTTGCTCATCCTTAATGCCTCGTATTAACAACAGCGAATCCAATAATCAATGAGACACCTATGGACAGGTCATTCAACCACTCGTAGGGAATGTACAGATCATGAACGCCCATGTCATAAACATAGCTACAATGACGTACTACTTATCCTCCCTTGATCTAATAATCACGGGTTCAAGTCCCCGTATGTAGAGTGTCTGTAGGCACCTGCTTGTTGGCCTGGTACACTCAGAGAAAGGGGCCAACAGTTAACTGATCTGTTTGTTATGTCTTGTATTACAACTTGTATTTGTCCTGTCCTGTATTTGTTTGTTATCAATGACATTGGCCCATACCTGCCTACCTTGGCGTATTCTGGAGTATTTTGCACACATAAGTTATGTTAAATACACCATCAAAACGCCAACAAAATGAGCATTAATATTAGTTACTATTAATTTACAAATTTTTTACACACAAATTTCTTCTATGGTAAGCAAGTCTACAATGGTTTCGTTCACCCACTGTGTTTTACACCGTCAAATGAGTGAAATAACCTTAGGATTAGAATTGAACCCTAATAAAATCAATAAAATCAAGTTCACTTTATCGATCTCATCATTTCTCATGGATTTCGGCCGTATTATGTTAGACACCCAGAATGAGAAGTTGAGGTGGACATTCTGGTGTTGTATCACAGAAATACCCTTGTGTATGACATTTCATGCAAATCAACCAATCAATGATTATAGTGCTGCTGTTCTATCGATTATTTCTAACACTGAACCCTTATTTGTACAATCAGTAAAAACCTCATGAGTGACAATTTATGTCCTTTAAATGTGTCAAAAAATTGTTGACAAAAAGCCAAATGTTATTTTTGTCATACATGTAAGGCAGTTTATATTTGTATAACTTTACTGCAAAACTCACTTACAACAATAAGGTTATATTATGCCTTCATAAAATTGCAGCAGGCTTTTGGAAAGGAGTTTGTCCATTGTCTTTCATGAATTGGGTTGTCACACTGTCATATGAGTAAAATTATCTTGAATATGGCACATTAATATTTATCTTTCTTAAAATTGAAACCACAAACCACTTTATAAAAGTCAAAAACATGATTTAACAAATATAAATATTGAGATGTGTTAAGTGGGAGTACTGTTTTAACCGCTATAGTGCATGCTTTAAAACAGCAATATTCTATGAGGGCGCCTGCCACCATACTAGCTACATGTAGTGTGTCAGCTTACTATTCCTAGTTCTATGTACATGGTTCAATTCTATCTGGGGCCCACGGCTGTGGCTCAGTGGTAGTGAGTTCGCTTACTGAACCGAACATGCTTCAATCTACCGTTCAGCGTTCACGGGTTCGAGTCCGCCTTTCGACCATCAGGTATATGAGCGAGTCACATGTTGTGTATCCGGCAATCTTGGGGGTGGTTTTTACGAGGTTTCCTCTCAGTTTTCCATCATAATAAGGCAGTGTGAAGTGGACAATCCATTGTCATATAAGTGAAATACCCTGGAGTACAACGTTTAACACCAATCAAACAAAAAACAAATCAATTATGTCTGTCGATGTCAGGTATATGAGCGAGTAGCATTCTTTCGTCCTGGTTTATAAGCAATAAACAATGTGAAATGGACAATCAGTCGTCAAATAAATACCTATGAGTCTGATGCTAAACCCCAATCAAACGAATAATCATCTAGGATAATTTTGTGAATATGGATAACAGCATCTTGTCATTTTAGGATTTTTTACATTTTTTAAAAATTCAAATAAATTTATCATTTAGGATAATTTTGTGAATATGGATAATAGCATCTTGTCATGTTAGGATTTTTTACATTTTTTAAAAATTCAAATAAATTTTTTCATAAATATGGATAGCAGCATCTTGTCATGCTAGTTTTTTTACATTTTAAAAGCCCTTGCAATCCACATGTGAAATGTTCTATCTAAACCTGGTTACATTATTAAAGTTATGCGCAGACATTTGCTATGGGCTATGTACACAGCTCATATAGGTAAAACCTATTTACTAGTACTTGTCAAAGGTTTTATTATAAAATGTTGTCAAACATAACTTCTCATATTAAAACAATGCTTGAAACAAAATTGTACAAGAAGATTGTAAGCCCCTACTTGTGCTTTTAATACCTTTATAAAGTTCTGATCGCTTATTTTTAAATCTCAAAAGGTAAGACTTTAAACCCCAATCAAACAAACAAACAATTAAATCTCAAAGACTGAAACTAACCAGGAAAAAGTGTGGAAAGTAACATTGATAACTGGAAATATCTAAAATAAGCTGAAAGTTTTATCAAATAAAACAGCTTGATTTGGAAGACAATTCTCAGACAATGGCAATATTAAACATGTCATTTTGGTCTCAATGTTCTAATTTGTGTCATAGACTTGCACCGTCAGGTCGGTCTGCTGAGATTATGCATATACCATCTAACAATAAGAAACAGTTCTAAAATAACCAGTTTAAGATACATATGTGCCGTGTAAGATGTACTGTATGACAATATAAATCTTGAGTTTATCTAGATCTTGAGATGATTTAGAATTTTTTTTATTGTTTGACATTTTAGTGTTAAAGTGTGATGAATTTTTAAAATATTAATCACAAGTGGTAGTACCTAAATCTAATCTCATAAGTGGTTTAAGGAAGTTTCTTCCTGCCCTGCCATGCCCCCAGTCATGGCTTAGTGGTTAGCGAGTGCGCTTTCTAAAGCCTACATCGATCTACCATTCACGGGATGGAGTCCACCTGTAGACCCTCAGGTATATGAGCGAGTCACAAGATGTGGCTTCGGAAATCACGGGGGTGTTTATTAGGAGGTTCCCTCTCTAGTTTCCTCCTCGGTCGATCGTAAGAGGTGAGAAAAGAGGTTGCCATTTGTTGCCCTGGTGTTCGCAGAGCTAAACAGGAAGCAGATTTGTTTGTGATGTTCTGTATTTTTGTCCGTCATATAAGTGAAATACTCTTGAGTACGACGTTAAACGCCAATCAAACAATCATACATTTTTTAATTACATTGACCGCCAATAACAGGATCTATTTTACAAAGCAATATGTACATGTATGTTTGTACAACATGCACTGTTATGATAAATTACGGATTTATTTTAATTTTCACAAAGTTTTAGTAATTTTTGCAAAATTTGGACTCTTTGACTCGTAATTTTTCCCCAATGCTTCAGTGGATAAAACACAAACGGTTATAGGATAAATTTTTGTTGAAAGTCATTTTGGTTTTCGAAAACATTAACATACATGTATGTGTCACTGTCTATAGATGTATGTTTTTTGTTTACATTGCAATGGTAAAGATATTACTCGATGTATTACATTTAATCTTGTTTGTTATGTCACAGTCTTCATTGCTCTCCACTGAATAAAACTTACATTAATTTATGATAAGAAATTCAAGCTTGAAGCCTGCTATGCAAAATTTCTTGAATGTGTTAAAATAAATATGTAAAGCTTATTAAGGAATGAAAAGATTCTCGTTTTTATAAAGCTATAGCATGAATGCTATGTTTTCATTAAAGTGAAGAAACTTTTATACAAATGTAGTCTCAAATTATTTATAACATTAGCATGAGAGACGTTTAAAATTATTGAAATTAAAATAAAAACGAATCCTCATCATGCTAAATTTACATCTGTTTAGGCCCACAGAAAATCTACATGTTTATGTAGGCTCACTCACAAAGGACCGGAATATTTAAAACTGTAGGTCTGACATGGTTTATAATATTGGGACTGGATTTTCACCATTCACCAACCTGTGTATATAAGCCCTATATTATATTAACATTGTTGGATGCTATAATTTTTTTATAACCATTACTAATATCAGCTCCATTCCACAAACATATGAATACAATGCTCACTCACATTGTGACATATGTACAACAGACCTCAAGTCTGTGTTCACATTGTTCACTTTATGTCAATAAAAAATTATATTTTCTATGACTTGCACTGTGAAATGTGTGTCACATGTATAATTGGTAAACAAATTTTAGTCACTTGTGTATTAAATAAATTTCAACTAGAATGGTCCAAGCTGAAGTAAATCTCCCGGGGCCCCTGGATACTCTCCAACCCAAAGGCCAATGTAATGGCTACTTTTTGTTTGCTACACTGTACCTGTAGCTCAGTCGCCAGGACCTGCTGGTTCAAGGGCCGGTGTCTATGGCTTATTGGTTGGCATGTGCGCTTGGCCTTATTAATCCTACTTCGATGTACTGTTTACAGGATTGAGCCCATCTGTTGACACTCAGGTATATGAGTGAGTCACACGATGTGGCTCTGGCAATTTCGGGGATGGTTTATACACAGTTTTATCCTGATTTTCCACCGTAATTGGGCAAGGAAGGGTGTGAAGTGTACAATCTGTTGTCATATAAGTGAAATATCCTTTAGTACGATGTTAACCCCAATCAAACAAAAGAATAATGTGCTCTTTGAAAAGGCAACTCCTGTTAGGTTAGTCCTGAAACGACTGATTATCCAACCAGCTGTATGCGAAGCCCTGAGCTAAATTAGAGCATCACACAAAACTCTATTGGCTGTCAATGGCTGATCAGGTCACATGATCACCGTTTCTAACATTAACACAACAAAGATGTACATACTACATAGGCTCAATATATCAGACAATGCAGGTCTGCCAGAATTCGAACCGGTATTGACATCAGTGTCAACAGTACAGCTTCAGCTTGGAGAAATAAAAATATGCTAAGAAACAATCATAACAGAAACTCTTTGAATCTGACAAAACTGTAATGGTCATGTGTGAAATAAACTAATTTTAAGGACTGTTACATCCCTGAATCATTCATACACCAAACATAATGTTTATTAGTTTTATTCTCATAAGCAATATTTTGGCATTTAAGTTACCATTGAAGTTAAGGTACCATTCAAGTTACCATTAAAGTTAAGGTACCATTCAAGTTACCATTTAAGTTAAGGTACCATTTAAGTTACCATTAAAGTTAAGGTACCATTCAAGTTACCATTTAAGTTAAGGTACCATTCAAGTTACCATTTAAGTTAAGGTACCATTTAAGTTACCATTGAAGTTAAGGTACCATTCAAGTTACCATTAAAGTTAAGGTACCATTCAAGTTACCATTTAA
>JAVFBW010180866.1:0-10688 GCA_034783835.1 Mopalia ciliata
AAAAACGCACCCAGATACAACGTGTCACCATGACATTTCTGTCTCTGTCATGAGGAATTCACAGAAAGACAGACGACCCAAAAATTAAACTGAAAATTAACACTCCTTCAAGGCTAATTACATACATTTTGACTATACATGAAAGAAACTGCCTAGAGCAACATGGCGTTTTCAAGGAAACATGTATCTCGAATGTCATCGTCTCTGGGCTGTCCGAGGACAGTTCGGTTGTCCAGACATAAGGATGCCGGAAATAAGGGATATTAAAGCTGTGACCAAGGATATCACATTTATCAAACGAATCGTGTTATTTCTATTTAATCTGAGCCTCTGGCGATATAAGCTAATTAACATGTAGGCCTAACAATACGTTGTTGAGAATCATGAAAAGAATTGGCAAATATTCTCCATCGTTTTTAAATTGCAAATTAACAAATTTGAT
This sequence comes from Mopalia ciliata, assembly GCA_034783835.1. NCBI lineage: Eukaryota > Metazoa > Mollusca > Polyplacophora > Chitonida > Mopaliidae > Mopalia > Mopalia ciliata. Next base: position 443 of record JAVFBW010180866.1, read on the forward strand.
TAACATTTACGATAAATAAAATATCACAATGGACAAGATGCAAATATTTCTTTATTGTGGAACAAAGGTTTCAAATTCGGGACGGGTAACCGTTGGGTTGAGAAGAAGTAGTATTCCACGCTGTATAACTTTTGCCTTGTGTCTCAAGTAATCACGATGACGATTTAAAGTGGTGTATACTTCTTCTTATGATTGACCTGGAGATATAAAACTGATTAAACGAGTTGGATGATAAAGTACCACAATAGTTTCATAAAATTGATATCCGGGCCACGAATTTATTAACTTAACTTCATTTGACTATATAGAGTAAATAAAAATTTCAACCACCCGGACTAGATAGCCTAGACGGAAGTTATAAAAAATTGTGTTCCGCTACTATTGATAATCGCGGTATCGGTTTAGTAACTTATATTGTTAATCCAAATGTGACAGTATTTTCCTTCCAAATCGTTGCTAACTCTACAAGTCATTACAATTCTATTTTTCAAAATTTATTTAGTCAATGCAATCAAAGTGATACTGTTTTCCATGACATGTTATTAAAATGCATGGTGTGAACAGTCTACCATACTTGGGTTATCGAAGTTAGTTAAGCTATCTAAACACCCAAATGTCATTGTTTTTCAACTACAATTGACTGGTAGTTTACTCAGACCCATTGTATTTTTGTTACTTGCACTTTAAAATAAGTAGCCACACTCGTACTTAGTGTAATAAACTACAATGACAAAGGTTTGTTCATCATGCAAATTTAACAGTAATCATAATATTTCGCCCAGAGAAAGGACAGCGTTTTGTCAAACTATTTCTCAAAAGATGCTGTTCAAGAAGATAATTACACTCTGCCGTGAACAGATAATTCTGACGGTTGTTTTATTCATGGATGTTCTAATCTCTTAGAGCACTTGAAGTTCCTATTTCCATTGAGAGAACGCCAAGCTAATCAATCAGGACTAAAATAGCAGTAGACTACCATTTACACTACTAGGTCCCTAATGGCTCATAGTCCATTAACAGTTTGGTCAATTGTGTTTATCATATTAACAACAGCAGAGTCTTCGTTGCTTTATTTAATCACTAAAAGTAAACAATGCAGCTTCAAAACATAGTTACCTCGGAAAATCCAGTTCTATATTACCTCTGAAAGTTGACAAAATAATTTTAAAATCGATTTTTAAAAGTGTCTGCAGTCTGATCTTTCCCATTACATGTATTATGGACGTTGAAGGTTTATCTAGGCGGTTGCTTTTATCAAACAGCAAAAGCTTGGGGCAAAGCGGCGACCAATTAAGTCATGAAATTTCATTAAGGATTACAAGTTACCAATACTTGAACAAAAATAAAAAATACCAAGAACAATAAAGACCTAGTCTGAGTAAGGTGTCATATCAACTAACTTAGCAGACAATACCGTTTAAATCGGAGAAAGCTTTCCTAACTGTCCATTCTTACCAAAAAAAACAACAACAGAATCAACTGGTCGATTCTTTTTCATGAATGCACAGTTACTCGGGTTTTCTCTTATACAGAATATACATCTTAATCGTCTTTCTTTGTCCTGGACTTTTATGCGGTACATTGATCTTTTTTTATATTGACTGTATGGTAATACGATAATTCTGTTCTAATAGATTCCTGTGTCGACAAGCTTGGAGATAATCGCATGTAAATAAGGTGATGTTAAGGAGGCCGATTATTGTATTAATGGTTGTTTTATGCAGGTAAGTTGTAATCTCTATACAACAGCTGTACTTCCCATTTGCATTAACCAAAAGCTTGGCGAATCAGTCAGCAACAATAAAACTAGATATGCCATCGCTGACATTCCATATGTGTCTCCAGTGGCACATAGTCTGTGGAGCGTTTCATTGAATAGTATATTAAGCAACGTCAGGGAGACACTCATGCACCAAAATGAAGTGTTTGGTGCACTTAAGAATGTTTTACTAATGTTTCGACATCAAAACCTCCTTAATAGCGCTCAACAACCCATTCAAATACACCGTTTGACTTGTCATCTTTCTAGGAAGTTCAACACATCCAAAATTTAAATTAACTAAACTAATCACACAATTAAATATTTGTTGTGCGGTTTATGAGGGGTGATCCGGTTTAAATGAGACCCTGAATCGACTAAACTGCCTTTTCATGACTAATTTAATCTGGGGGAATAAAGAATTAGTATCGAAATTGGCCTAACGACATTGTCTATAGCATTGGAGTCTAACGAAATCCATAGGCTCGAGGTGCCTCAGAACCACCAAACTAATATATGTAGTAATCTAAAAGGTTAACAATGGCCCACGTCCGTGCCTTAGTGGTACCGTGTGGGCTTCCTTAAATGAACCTGCTTCGATGTACCGTTCATCCGATCGAGTCCACCTGTCGAGCATCAGGAATATGAGCGAGTCACAAATTTTGGCTCCAGCAATCGCGAGGGTGGTTTTTACGAGGTTTCCTACCGATTTTCCACCATAATATCTTTAGGTGCAGTGTGCAGTGTAAAGTGGATTATCCGTTGCCGTATAAGTGAAATACAGTTGAGTACGAGTACCCCAATCAACCGAACAAATCAAAATTAAGAATAGAGTACATGCCAGTGCAATTTCTTAAAGTATTTTATAAGTCATAAATGTGCCACCTCCTTCGTTTCCAGGTAGGTTTTTTGTCTTCTGCAAATCATTCTCAGTAAATGGAATTAAAGCAGTGTTAAAGAGAAGATAATTTGTTTGGAACTATTTGCGGATACAAACCCGAGAAAAAAACAAAACAAAACAAACGAGTATGTCGATTGCCTTTAACATTAATACTACGAAACGATGGATCTTTAACAAGTGCTATTCTATCGAGTTCAAGTGTCAATAATACCTTAGCCCGCTTGTCTGAAATAATGGGTGTTTATGTCTAAAAACCGCAATCAACGTCCGATATTACTGTCGTGATGTGATTGGTTGTGTAATTGGCCAATCATGTTTAAATTACATCAGTACCAACACAATCAGTTTCGCACGCAAGCCACTGTTTACTTACAGTAGCCTTGTATTAATAACTAGATGGTGCTCCTAAAAGAAGCCAAACATATTCCCAAGGCGTCTGTTTGACAGTAAAATAGGAGAGGTCGTTTAAAGGTATACTCATTTACATGTAATAGTGTCTCGATTGTTATTCGCTAACCAACATTTGTACATTTATGTCTACAATGGACGACATACGGTCATTTGTAAAAACAATAATATAGAGAAACATTATTCAGGTTTTGTGCTGTCTGGTGACATAAATACACGATACTTAGGTTGAATGATGTTATATTTGTTTTGTTTACATTTTCTTAATTTTGTCGGCAATATCGAGTCCCGTGATAACAAATAGGTGCTACCAATTTATAGAGAACATGTTTTTGTCATACATGCAAATATTGATATTTTGTTGTGCTTCCTGATTTGGATATATTGAACATGTGGTAGACACTGTCCTCTACTTCTGACTTTATCATGCCGTTTCATCTCGGACTTCAGAAATTTTATCACAAACGCTTTGCTATACTTTACAAAACTCGCTATTGTGCGGTAATCTCGACCGTCAATATAAACCGGTACCACAAAGTTTTCGACTCTCATAGGACGCGGGATATCTATCGTTCAAGGATATACGTCCGACATTGAATATTGTTACACTGTTCCGTGGAGAACGAACATTATTTCTTACTAAAATAAAATAATATATTTCTTCCAATAAATAATAGACCTCTCGCAAATCGTTTCATAATTAAAAATACAAAAACACAAAATTAAAAAGGAACAAAAAGGTAAGGCTACAAAAACTGTACTCTATAATACCCCTTCCCATTTTAGCAACTAAAAAAAACCCCCAAAAATAACAACAACAATTTACATGGACGATGGCGTTAGGTGTATGACTAAATGTAGGCCTAACAGTATTGGTTACGCTTATGTTAGGTGTTATGAAAATTAGGACGTCAAAATATCGCCCACAGCGTATACGGGCATTTCTTATATTAGGGAATAAAAAAATGACGTTGACTTTTGGGTCACGGTCTTCAGTGCGCGATACGACGCATCTGTAGTCAACGTTAATGTTAAGCATCAATAACGTCGTTAAAATCTTACGGAAGACATATAAGAAACATATACGGAAGTCATGCGGAAGAATCATGTCAAGTATTATCAATGTCCTTTAAGAAATTAATAAGATAACAGAACTCACCATTACATAGTCTTTGTAATCGGCTGTCCAGGATGGAAACGTTTCAGTACAGAAACTTGCTTCGTTTTTTTCAGAAACAAATTTGCAATAAAAAACTGCACACAGTATCGTTGAATACGCTACTAACTTAAGAATCACTTTAACCATCAGAAGTCGATGTTCCGTTCACATATTCTTCAGCTCTAATAGAGCACATTAAGAAGGAATGCAGGGAGTTATCTGGTACTCGTGTATTTATGAAGAACATAAGACCGCACCTATTGAGACACTCCTTTACCGATCCAATTACAACTGAACACAATAACCTAATAACAGTTACAATGGGAGATAATACCTAAAAACCTAGGGATATTTACACTCACGTACCTATGTGTCACAATGAAGTCTGCTCGGCATCTTATATCGTTCATTGGGAAAATAGAATTCTTTGATAAAAGCGAAGAGACTTAAGGGCCTTCTTCTATAGTATTCCAGGCCGGTTCCCTTGGGTTACTAATCAAACACTCCACAGCTAAACACTCCTTAGTTTGACGGTCATCTCCCGGTCGTGCCTTTGGGGGGAATAGGCGAAGAGGGAATAGTTCTTTACAGGCGTGCTTTGGTATCTAGCGATTTGTTTTGTATGAAATGTTTCTTTAACGAATTATATACATTATTTAGACACAAATCAAGTATTTCTCTAAGATTTGTACAAATTTTTTTTAACTCGAATTAGGTTTGTTTTGCAACACAAACTGATATCCATTTTAGCGCTTCGTCCAAAGACTAGGCCTACAGAGCTAATCGAATTTTTCCATACACAGCACACCTCTCTCGAGACAACGCCGAGGTTAAATAGAGGGAAATCTCGATTAACTATCCTCCTAACAAAATTGACCCAATATGTTTCCTGAAAAGTTATGATACGGCCAAATGGTTGACAAACAGGAGTGCCCTTTCGTTCGAAATGGCACAATGTTGATTGCTCACGGGGTCTAAAAACCAAAACACGGACAGGTGTTTGAATGTTACGGGGACTCGCAACTGATCATTTCTAATATAAATAAAGTAGTTAAGAAATGTAATTTTAAGGATGGTCTCATGAATGTAATTTTATATCAACCATCCACTCTGTGAATAGCGTATCACAATGTGTGAACATGGAACTGTGTATCTACACTAACTCACAACGGGAGCACTGCTTTGATTTACAGTAAGATATCCGACTGATTATAATTGATTGTTGGATAGGGACTGTTATTCGATCAGTGGTAGGTATGTTTTTCTGTAGGTTTTTTTTTTTCTTTCTTCTCAGTGACTGTGGTGTTTCATTAGACTGGTGAACCAATATTGGAAATGACACGTATGCTGGCTATTACATATATATTCATGTACCTAAACTTAACTAAAAAAACGAATAATGTAGTGCCATTGCAAACCAATATACAGAACAAGTTTCATGTTATTGGAATTACTGGTATGTGGGAACTTAGACAAGTAAAGACAAGGGCGAAGGAAAAATTCGTTCAGTGACTGTTTTCTTTTGTAAGTTTATATACAGAGCTTCTTCTCTCCGCGTTCTTAAGCTGGAATGACTATTATCGAAAAGTAATAAAAAAATTATGATGGATAAATGAATCATTTTTAGCTGACCCTAGATTTGACACGCCATTAATCAGGAATGGTCCATTTGGGGCTTTACGCTGAAAAGTATATTATTGACAACGGACACAATATTACGATTATAACCTCCAAGCACCCAGAACACTGCAGTTTTGATTGGTTACAGAACAGCTATTGTCTGCATGTGGTAAATCGTTGTAGCTTTGAGACAACGGTTAAATTGACATCACATCTCTACCTCTGTGGTTTTACGCAACACTGTTTATTTATTTGGGCCACCGCTTATTTAAAGATTTATTACCAAAATCAATACAAATATTACCTTAATCAAACACAAATTTGCACAACACATTTACTGTGGAAATTCATTTATTCTAAAGTCTTGATTTTGCTGTGCACCATACAACTGAGCGGACCGATAAAGGGATTGATTTGTGAAAGGCAAATATTGCACGAAATCATTATGTGGCTATGTAAATTTAACTGAATCTTCGTTGTTTTGATTACTTTCGCAAGAATTATTTGCACTATCTTGGGATTTTGACAGACGCATTCTACGCAAGAAAAAACTCTCAAATTGGATGTGAACAGCCTCGTGGCCGTCTCAATATCTTGTGATACTTAATTTTGAATAACAGAGAGCAAAACCCATGTATGAACAGGCTTTCCATGCATAAAAAGAATACCGCCACTGTTTTACAAATTGGCTTCCTGTGTAAGCAAACTCAAGAAATTTCCAGACAATATTGACAAGAAACACCTTTCCTTGCCTACTGAAACGTGGTCATAATACTATTTCTGTTTGCGTTTGGTTCCTGGAAATCTTTTGCTGTCCACAGAGAGTATTGCTGACTGAAAAACACGAACAAACTTGTGGAAACGCAGGTAAACAAAAGCAAGGGCAGCTAATAAAAATGCTTAAGCTAATCAGCTTCAATTTGCGGTGTTTGTCAGATAATAAATGGGGAAATAAAACGAGTGCTTATTTGATACAGGTTTAACGCCGTACTAAAGGTTATTCTCCTAAAGTGAAGTGAAGTTTTTTTGTTGACGGCTCGGTGTGCTACGGGCGAGACGAGACAAGGAATCTTAACCAATAAACTATAAAATACCAAGACAATTTAAATACAATTAAACGTGGCATACACTGTAAATGACACGTATATATACTGTTAATAGATTATATTTTTCTTTCAAGATTTAATAATATAGTAAAACATTTAATTTATATATTGTAATAATTATTAATTTATCGTTACGACTTATTTTTTTGTAAGTTAAATATGGCATTGTAAATGAAATTAACAAAAAATTATTGTACACAAATATAGAATACACAGAGTTTGTGATTGACGGGCCGCGAAATCCATCCTGGGAATCGGCCCTAAAAGCACAATTTCAACAACAACATGACGGCGTGTCAGCACGATTGGGTGAAAGGGTTTCCCTCTAAACCACTAGTAGCAAACACAGAAAATTCATGACAAAAACAGGACGCAATCATAGGATGCAATATAGAGACATCATCGGCTTCATATTGCGCAATAGCTCAGAGAGCATGAAAGTAACAGAGATTGATTCCAACCCTTAACCAAATGAAACTTAACCGAACATTCACTAGCCTATTGAGCAGTTCTTTGCATTTGTTATTATTTTCCTCTTCGTTTATTTTCTTTTTGTTTAGATTGGTCGATGGTCATTTCCTGCATCCTTCACATGTTTTAGTTCCTTTAAAAAGCCGTCGACGTTTGATATTTGTCCTTTGATATTCACAGTAACTCGATGTCCTTTTCTTCGACTCAATTCTTAACGGTGGAAAACACTTTGCGCATCGTTGAAACAAACCTATAGAACGAATTGAGAGATTGACTAACTTTAAACTGCCAGGCTCTGAGTCAGCGTGTTCACCAATCATTTTGTTATCTGCAGTAAAATCTTTTTCGAACAATTCCACCGAGTTTGAGAGCGAGTTTGTCAGAGAATCTCTGCCAGTTAGAATCAATTTAATTTACAATGCCATAGTTGAAGCAAGTGCATCGAAAAAGTTGGACTTAAAACAACGGTAACAGACTTTTAACAGTTAAACTAAATATAAACTTCTTGCCAAATACGATGACTTCACATGTAAAGCATAAACAGACTATCTCTGTTCAAACATTTTTTTGGTTCACACTTTATACCAAACACACACGTTTGGTGACAAAAACCAATATGAGACGTTGTTCTCAGTAAATGTCTTGCCATGTCTTGCCATGTACTGTGAGCACCATCGGACCGACAAGTGAACCAATTCGAGCAAAGTACATACTCCAAGAAATTGCAATCTTCCTTTCGATTACTGGTACTTAGACTATATACCTTGCTGAATACCTCATATAGACTAATTCAATAACGACCACATAACATATACCGTTTATACAAGACTACATAGAGACATAAAACAACTCAGTGTTTGTATTGTCCCGGTTCTGATAATCACAGACGGACATATTCCAGCAAGCGTTTTTGGATTTATTGGTTGGTCAAATATGACCTTAAACAATCGAAACTTTGGTTACAGTAAAGCAAGGACAGTTCCACAAAAGTCGCAACTTTGTTGATTGACGAACAAACATGTATATCTAAGCAAACTTGTGCTTTCTCCGTATATCCGGTCAAAAGCAAGCAAAAATAGCTTCTTGTGAAGAGAAGACTACTTACACAATCCCGATTTAGAGGTTGATCTGCGCAAGCTTGAGTTAACTCTGCACCAATAAGAAACCCAACGCAAAGGAGAATCTAACTGAACTTTATACCCTGTCCAGCACTGTGTTCTGATTGGTTAAATGAATCCCAGAAGTTGTGGTTAATTACATTCCCAAAAGAGATAAGATAGAGCGGAAGTTGTATCACATATTTGTTAATAATGATTTTACACAAAACCAAAAAGTTAATTGTTTTTTTTTCTGTCAAAAACATGAATGTGTAGGGGGAAACCAAGATCCATTTGACAAACGACAAGTAGTGGATTCAGAGAATCCAAATTAGTAATAAATTAATGGCGATTGATTGACTAGTGATTTACGCTCCATTCAACGACCTTGCAGCTACGCAATAAACCAAGATCAATCAAAGTGGATTCTATTTTACACAATTTTATACGTTTTTCAACTAAACAAAGCTGAACAACATTTTTCCACGACTTAGTCCAGAAAAATCATTTAGCATTGCTCAACTTTCGCTAAGACTTCAGGGAGAATAACGAAACTTACAAATGTTTAAATGTTCCAAACAATCTGTATTTGAGCATCACACAAACTTGTAGGCTGATCCGACACCCGTGGCGGTACACCGAGTAACAACCCGCTGGCAGCCGATGAATCCGCCGCTGTCCTTTCTCACATTCGAAATTACCCATGGGACAGAGAATATTTATGTCATAGAAATATAAATCTGGCTAGTACCTTCTCCACAAAGACGGCTTAAGACAAATATTTTATCGCCAGTCCTATTTCGGAATTCCATGAATGACTTCGATATTTGCAACCGCAGATACTTTATATCCTTTATCTTCTTGGCACTGACATGAACATACATTCTGTAGGTTATGGCCAAGCTTTGTTTTCATGCTGGTGTTGGGTTTCACTAAATTTTGTGTCCAATTTAATCCTTTGTAGGAATGATTGAAATACGCCCAGGATTTTAGTGAAGGTGAAGGCGCAATATTTAACCTACATGGGGGTTGTGTATCTGGAAGTTGGGGATTTTGTGGAGGTTGCGCGAAAAAGGAAGAGATGAATGTCCAGAAACGACGATCAATTTCTGTAGTAATTTAAACAGTTTTACTCTGAGTAACTGGTTTATAGTCAGAAGAGACACTAGTCTTTACCACAACAAAGGGATGTATCAATCGGTGCGGGAAACTAGTACCCACTTTAGGCTTGTCGTTCCAGGATTCATGGCACAGCAAGACTACAATGAGGAGATCAATTATTTTGGTGAGCATCAATACTGAAAATAGCAGCCACATAGGAGAAGGATACAAGATTCCACATCACTCACAATACACCATGCCGTGAAAGAACAGACACAAGACTCAAAACAAATACATCAGAATCAATTAATCCTGACCGGTGTACCAAACGGCACCCTGGTTCTCTCTTAGCAATTATTGCGGGAGTATACATTTAAAAAATGCGATTGATAGATTGGTGGGTTATGCCGAACTCAAGTTTTCTTTTTGTGGTTTATATGACGGCAGTCTTTTAGGACATTACTTCACACATGCACGCCCATAAAATATAAAGTGTTTGGATAAATTAACAAGAGATCCATGAATGGATCTTGACGCCCACACTGTAAAGATAGTTTGAAGAGAAGAGTCTAAGAGGGGACAGATTCACGATTTGATTTTCCGTCTTGTGCCTAAGCCAGTATA
>JAVFBW010180877.1:0-10687 GCA_034783835.1 Mopalia ciliata
TCAGAAGTTGTACATCCATAACAGTCGTCATGTCTTACTAATTCACCAGCTTCTAAATGCCACTCAAACAAGATGTTCATTTAATGTCATTAACTTATAAGCTATACTAATTAGATAGGAGCTATGTTAACTGCATTAGAATGTCGGCATACAGCAAATTAATACGGACAAATTGTTACTATTCTTTTTACTTAAATTATAACGTGCATGGGGAATGAGAAAGAGTAAGTGCTTAGAAACCTAACGTTGTGTGGGACTAAGAGGTCAATATGTTTTACTTTTCCATGTCTTTAAAGAATCCACCCTATTTCAAAAAGAGAAATGGACTAAAATGTATCATTTGTAGTCAGTTACTTATCAACCAGATTTATCGTTAAGGGTCTCACGTGACTATTAACTAACACCATGGTGAAAATTCACCATCCCAATCATCTTCCTTGTATCTGTTAAATACGTTTTTACACGGCAGATTTATGTCCATTATTACGTTAACATAGAATAACCTTTAACCTGTATCAACCTAATTAATGAAGAATAACTCATTATTAGTATATAAATCAGATGTTAAAAACAGAACTCTAGGAAAATGAGCAATGAGTGGACGCATTTTAGAGCGTGGTCTTTCTTGTCGGAACTGATGTCTATTACTTGTATTTTTAAAAAATATTTTTCTTCACTTTTTCTGCTTTATTTTCCATTTCAACCCTAACTTGTTTAATCTTTACATCAGGTAAACCAATCTGCCGATTTTTCGTTTTTCTGTATTTAACCACCTGTATGGGATGGAACGGGACCTTTGTAGACGTATTCACAATATTTGAAATAATGCATTTTTATATATGCTTTAAAACTGTTTTGCTAAATAAAATATTCAATATTCAATGAACATCACAGCTTGTAGTGCCTTATCCTTTAAGCTATTTATTTTACACACAATATAGACAATTTTCTGTAATTGGACCATGATCTGTTAATAGCTTATATAATAATAATATTAATAATAATAATAATAATAATTTAAAAAATTGCTCTGAAATTTCTTGTGTACATAAATTCTTATATGGTTTGCATCGCAACCTATCTAATTATTATAGCTTTTCACCTAATGACATAACGTGAACAATATTCAAGATAATCACATATCATGGGATAGTTAGAACGTGATTTATAATATCAGTGTCAAGCTGTCATACCCGGTATCACGTGACATGAATAAAAGCTATGACGACTCAATGTCACATTGTATTGATGGAAGCTTCCGATATATAATCTCAGACAACAACATTACAAGCAACGATACGCTTCTTCGAGTCTTAATCTATATTTTTTAATAACTCAAACTTAGACAAAAATCGGGACTCCTGCAGAAGTTTTGATATAACTGCTCCATTAATTATTGGCTCTTCAAGGGTGACAACTATGGCCATATCTGTGGAATTGCTGATAATTACAGTCTCGGATAAAATACTAACACCAAATTGTCTCTTCCTGGGGATCTCTTTTGGAACAAGAAAGATAATATAAGAGACATTTATGTTACCAAGGCGAGAGAGAAAGTTTTAAGGATCTTTGTGGTGGGATGTGAAGACGGAATTTTTGTCAAACATTTTTATCAGGCTAAAGCTTACTTTTTCATACAAGAACAAAACCATACTACGGAGCAGAGTTTCAAATCCGAACTACAGTAACCCTATCCAACACTTGGTTTCCTGTTCACACCCGAAGCACATCAGACAACAAAATCATCTCTACTTGTTTAATAACAAATCTGAATGACATGTTTAAATCTTACAAATCCCCCAACATTTGTGTTAAAAAGGTGACAAGCGACAGACAAGTCCAGTTTGCTATTATTTTGAAATCAAGAGGAGTGTGTCGAATCCATGGCTGGTCAGAAGAGCAAGTCGCCGTTAAATCCAACAAAAATAAGAAAGCATAGACAGCCGTATTGAAAACCGAATTATGAAGTGAAGAAAAGTTCAATTAGATTGAAATTTTATTAAACAAAAAAACGAATAACAACGAAACATTGTAAGCGTTAACACACAGTGCAAAACATTGATATTCATGGCTTTAAATACACTGAGGAAGAAGCAATGTTTCTTTAGCACGAGCACTATCATGACAATTATAATGGCAACGAAACTGTTTTACGTGGAGCCTTTTAGGTTTTATTCAATAAGACTATATCTGTTTAATTGCATAATAGTTTGACGTGAAAATCCCGAATGGCGAGGGCAATCAGAAAGTCGAAAGGTAAATCACCGGTAAAATGCATGGCATGGCGTGAGTAAACTAATATTTAGTTACTGTGGATTCCTCTGTAAATCCACTTTATAAGGGTAAAGTATAATTCAGTTACTATCATTTTCTCTTTGTAGTAATAACTTACTCGATCAAACAGTTATTTCGTACCTGTTCTTTCATCTTTAGTTCTGATTGATCAGCTATTTTCTAAACTTGTCTTTCAACCAATATTTTCGCCCATTCGTGTTAGAGATATTCCTACAATAATACACACCTTGCATGTATGTAAATATGTTTTTTCTAAACGGCAACAAAACACAACAACAGCCAATCCGTCTCACTGTAGATCTCATCACTGTCACAGCGATGTCACATACATGATTAGTCAGCATCTAGTGATGAGAATGCTGGTACAACTTACATTCAGTAAAGTGGGGTTCTTCATTTTCATTGTCAATGGTTGATTCCGATATCTGTGTTTGCCAAAAAATAAACAAAAATAATTGATATATTTTATTTTTTCAAATTAAATAGTCTTAAGATTACCAGAATAAAACTTTAAAATGAAGAAAATAGCGGAATTGCCGTCGAATGGTGTTGGATACTGATTACTTTACAAGTACAATATGCACTGAGACCTTTAGATTGAAAAAAAAAAAACAGGTAAATCTTAGTCGTTGCTAGTACGGCTGATAGTGAGATGGTAGGTAGCAGATAGGTAGTGTAATGGTTGGTAAGACAAGAAACGGTGAACACTTACCTTATCTAGGACATGCGTTTAATTTTTCAGATATTCCAGAAACAATAAAAGAATTCATTCGAATTTTGTCAAGAAAAATTTACCAGATAACTTTAAGTTACTTTGAGTGCAGCGTAAATACGATTGATGGAACCTCAGCTGAGCAATCAGACCGGGACTTAATATACTTGATCGTAAGTTTAACTCACTGGAGTCCTAGATAAATCCGTGCGACTGTTCTAGATTATGAAGCCTGATGTAAAGAGTGATATGTTATAATGACACCAGTTCATCATAAACAAGAGTGGATCTCCCTTTTTTTACTGAAACTTAACAAATAAAATGTTTAACACGGGACTTATGAAGCTTATTTCCTCACAGTAAAAAAATACACTAAACAAAAAATGAAGTAGATAAAACAGCGTACCCCGTTAGCGAACGACCTGTCTGACGACAAGTGTGAATGGAATACTTAATATAGCAAGAGAAAGCTGGGAGTCAATCCAATATTTCTTTCTTACCGTTTTTAATCCAGTTTGACGATTTCACTGACATGTGAGTAGATTTAGACCATTTAAACATTCTGTTCTTTCGTGATGTTGTCTTACACGAACACGTATCAGATTTGAACCATCGCATACTTAATACGCGCCATCCTGTGTTTTCACAATAAAAAGCAAAAACTGCATTGCATTGTTGAGTGGGAATATGATTTGATTGTTTGATTGAGGTTTAACGTCGTAATCAAGGGTATTTAACTCATATGACGACGGATTGTCCAACTCACAATGTCCCTTTCTGGAAAATATTGAGGATACCTCGTAAAAACCACCCCCACGATTGCTGTAGCTACACCGTGTAACTCACTCATATACCTGATAGCCGACAGACGGGTTCGATTCTGTAAACAGTAAATTGGATTAAGATTAAGAAGCGCATAGGCTACCACTAATCCATGGCCGCGGGCCCGAGTGAGCACATGAAGAAAGATTTAAATTGTGGCTCATGAAAAACTCGTCCACTTCGTGATGTTGAATTAGAGGAAGAACATGCAAGGCTACCTGCCAAATTCTCTGCGACAGTTCGTATAGTTGATTTATTATTCAGTCCACTCTTGTACCTTTTCCACTCTTGATCCAATTAAGTCGAGCACTACAGGCTTTAGCACAACCATTCAAGGAACATTGATAGAAGTATAAACCAAAATTAGGCTGAATTAAACATATCTAAGAGTCCGGTTGTGGTTTGAATATTGTTTGTTGTCACAAACATATGAATGTCTGACCAGCCATCGATTGTACACATTCCTCTAGAAACGAGAGTTACTTCGTGGCTGTCTTGCTGTCCAAGTTTACTTACAGAAGATAAACAAAGATTTGGTCCTTGGAATCGTCTGAATACTTCGTGTAAATTTGTAATGAGACACGTGTATACCACAGACCTGTCAGATTTCTTGTGGATATTAACTGCCAACCACTGTTTCTCGAGAGATAAATTGGTTAAAACGTCAAACTCAGCGTGTATCTGTTGTTCTTGGGCTGATAACATAGCATTTACTGTTTGGCCAGATTTAACGGGAATCTCTGCATCTACTGCCCACTTCACTGTTTCCTTTAACCGTTGACCGGATGTTTCACTGACAAGCAGACGACAGTCCACGTGGTTTGTCGGCGAAACATAGCTGGCTGGAACAGTCAATTCAACATTTGTCTTATCACCCAATGAATAACATGTATCGAATTCCACAGTAACTTTTGCCTTTGTTTCTTTGCCTGTTGAAAACATGTGAATGGCATCCTTGTCATCGAAATTTTCTAATCTTGCAGAATTGATAACCTGAGGTGACCGGAGGTCGAGACTCCTGTATGAATGGCAGTCATCAGCCTTGTTCAACTGTTTCAGCGAGAGACGATTTGTTGGCAGATTCACTGGATTCAGGTCTCCATCCTCAACTTTTGTCATGTGAGTGGTATGGTTGAATTTCAAATCATCCCAGTTCATCGAAAAGAAATGTTTTCGTTTTCGTTTTGTTACTCGTTTGAGGAAACCCACAGACTTACAATAGCGACGCCATGCATATGTTTGGATCACTCGACGAAGATTGATAAGCTCTGGTTCTAGACGATCATTTAAAGTATTATCCAAGGATGTATCAACCAAAGATGGCGTTTCGAAACTCTGTGAAAATATATAGAAAACGGTTCATTTAAAAAAGAGTTGATTCTTAAGAAAATCGAGCGGAAAATTACAAACTGTTTAGAAAGGTGGTTGTATACATGAAAAGGTCTTCAATAACTGAATTAATAGAAAATAGCCAGGCTTTCGGAGATGAATTTTGTTGGGATTTGCAGTGGAACCAGAAAGGTATGATTATGACAGTAAACTTACCAGGTAATCCATGGTATAAATTTGAATTAAGCGAGTTGTCTCAATGTAACGATGTGAAGCTTTGAGGTGGCACGAGAGAATTGTCTGTCGAGTTCTGTTCAATGAATTTATACTGACGCCAATGACTCCCCTGTAAGATTCCTTCCTGTCTGACAGGGAAATTCTGTTCTGAGGTGAACAGCGGTCTGCTTACCCCGTGTGAAGGGAAGTTCGGGTTGTTCACACAATAGTTTCATTTGTGCTGAGTGACATGCTTTGTTATATCATGATGTCAGAACACACAGAGCATTATTACGGTATTATAACTTCATACAGGTAGGTAATCTTTTACCTGGATTTTGTTATCCATTCAAGCCGTTGTCCCAAGCCGTTGTCTTATTTTAGATTACAACTTTACTATAATTGTACGAGGAATTTAGTAGATTGTTTAGTTGGTTATGTCTTTTTCATATTTGGCAATGCCTAGGGTAGATTTTAAGAGTTCATCTTACCATAGTTATAATGCTATAATAATACTGGATACCATAATCCTACATTTACCGCGGTCTTGGACGTTTTTAAAGTACTCAAAGTATGAATGCTGTTATTACCTAATTAACTTAATTTATTTAAAGAGCCAACCAAGTTTCAGTAAACGTAGGACACAACACTAATGTCAACTTTTGGGGATTATTCAAGTATGTTAATCACACATACAGTGGGAAAAAGTATATTACTCTGAGAGTTGTAAACAGTTTAGCCTGGGTTTGGGGTCGGTTTTCGCTAATTATCTTTATTGCTATGTACTTGTACATTATCAAATAAAAAAAATTATGTTCTTTAACCATCATTTATGTATTTCTAGGAATCCAATTCATCGGGCTATAAACTATATTTCTATTTGACCAAGGTTTGGGGATACACAGGCGAATCTTTCTGAATACTAGTAGTTTTCATTGGATCTTAAATTAACGAAAGAACTCCAACATTTATGGGGTAATAATCATTTCATTATACAAGGTGTTTTTACAAAATTTGGAGCACAGACTGGTTGCTCGGCCAAATCCGG
This sequence comes from Mopalia ciliata, assembly GCA_034783835.1. Taxonomy (NCBI): domain Eukaryota; kingdom Metazoa; phylum Mollusca; class Polyplacophora; order Chitonida; family Mopaliidae; genus Mopalia; species Mopalia ciliata. The sequence continues at coordinate 6,423 of JAVFBW010180877.1, forward strand.
TCAGTTATGATTTTAACATGTCTGCTGCTCATTTAATTATTACAATATACATTCGTTGCTGTCAACACCAAAACAATTAGAATTTTAAGTTTCTCATTGCATGTATGATTCAAAACATTGAATTTTTGGGAGACATGTTACTTAAAGTGGTATCCATTAAATATTGTACAAAATTGTAATAATAAATTCGTTTGATCAGTTTGGTCGCAAATGGACAAAACAGTTTTTATCCCTTTATTAATATTTAAAATTTCATAGACTTTGAGAGTGAAATACATAATTTGCAATTTTAATATAAAACTAAGAAAGTTTGTGTGTTTAATTTAGCTCTTTAGTGGCCTTATTAACAAGGTTTTTGAGAATAATAGTATATCACAGTAGTCCTTCACCCCCGCCCCCCCCCCCCCTGTCGTGTTTTTTTTGTCACTTGTTTATTTGTAATTTCATTAATCATTAAAGTAATATGTTTTACATTATAGTCTCATTAATCCTGAATGAGACCTCATTTTCTGCCGAAAATTCACCTGTGGTAAACTGATTAATCCCGTTTAGAGATTCCTTTATGTCCATCGACTAAATTTGAGAATATCTTGCATTACAATAGGTGTTTTGACCTCAACAGGAATTGGAAACAAACTCATCGCATGGCTGCATTTTATGAAATAGTAAACTAAGGACTTTCAAGGTTTGTCTCGTCTGTTATTAAAGACATTATGTGTGTTATAATTATCCAATTTCAGGATAATTAAAAAATATTTATTTTGAATAAAGGCAGTGACGTCAGTCAGTCGATGACAAACACCGCGACTTTTATAAGATAATAGGTGAGGGTTGATACAATGTTTTTTGACAATGGAATTTAACTTCTTTGACACATTTGTATCGCGAAATAAAATGTCCATATATCAGCACATCCCAATGGTTAGTTACTAAGATATGGTTACATAAGGCGACTTAAAATTATGAGTAACAAAAAAAACCAACAAAAAAAAAAAAACATGAAAAAAACCCCCAAAAAACTTGAAATTAAATTCATAAAATGAGTTAATCGAAATTTCACTGACTTGATAAAGACTTGAATTATTTTTGTGTCTTTTAGAAGACATTCGGCCTTCTACAAAACTTGAAGGTTAGTCAGCTGGAGTCTAGATAGGGGACCTTCTGTAGGCAATGAATAATTTTTGTGTCTTTTAGAAAGTGAAGTTTAACAGTATTTTCGTTATTTTGGGATTACACTTTCTTAAGTTGAACAGATTCTAGTTCAGAAAATTTTGAAGGTTGAAACCCGTCTGGGAATCGAACCCACGACCACCAGAGTTAGGCACCGAATCGCCAGCAGTAAATAGTGTTGATAAACAATTGTGTATATCCTAAAGTTCCATTTAGTTCTTTTATGATGTTTATTGCAAAGATAGCTACTGGTTGGAAGTGTTTTTAAATACATAATATAAGGTATAGAAAAAACGACAACATTTTCAAGCCACAGAGAATATGAACTAATTGCGAGATTTAGAATAGCCCTATAGTAACTATATTTCTTCCCGAAAAACTCATTTACAAATAATACAAAAATTGCTTAAAATACGATCCTGTTATTAAAAGAGATGGCGAAATAGCCCTGACTATTGTGAAATTTATTTCAGCAAGAACTTCCGGTGGCGACTGCGATTCAATTAACGCCAGAAGTTTTCAATCTAAATATAATTAACAGAAATGTTCAAAGATGTTATAACAACACCATGTGACAAATACTTTGTGTATACAAGGCAGACATATTAGAATCACCCTTAACCGGATGTTGATTTTATCAGATTATCTTAACGAAGAAAATGTGTAAATCCTTAAAAATAAATATAGTAAGATGGGAAACAAGCGTGTACTGCGTGTCCTGTTCCAACGAAATACATAATGTTTACACAGAAAATATGCACGACATAGAAAACCTTATAACTTAACAGATTTTTTCTATGAATATTGTCAGTTATTCCAAATGTGACAATGTGCTTGTTATAACAGTGATAGACAAAAAGTGGTTTCCAGTCAGAAGGTGACTATCCTTTATATTTATTATTGAGTAATGATACATTCAGAATACTCTATTTGGTCGGTTTGGTGTTTATGGTACAACAAAACATTCTACTTGACAGAGATTAAACGCTTGTACAGACCATCTAGTTCAGTGGCCTTATTAACAAGGTGTTCTAATCCCTGCCGTGTTTGTTTTTGTCACTTGTTTATTTGTAGTTTCATTAATCATTAAAGTAATATGTTTTACATTCTAATCTCATTAATCCGGAAAATTGACGTGCTGTAAACTGATTAATCCCGTTTAGAGATTAAATCCCCAGACTCAGATTCCTTTATTTCCATCAGACCAAATTTGAGAATATCTTGCATACAATAGGTTTTGCATATGGCATGAATTAGGGAGTCTACAGGAATATCAGAACGGTATACAATTGTTAACATCTGATTCCTACTCCAATGCAACCTTTTCATAAAATAATACACACTTTTACGAACGATTTCACCAACTGATCGGACGTCATGTAAAACAAACATACCTCTTGCACTACAACGGTAATGTAAATGTATAAGCCATCTAAATGCGTTATTATCCATGACTCGCATCTTGTCAAAACATTTTGGGTTATAAACAATCCACATTGAACAAGAATATATATTTGAGCAATATGCTTTGAACAATATCTTGTTTACTGATTGAGAAAATGGCTAAACTTTCTAAATATCATATTTACCCATATACATAGCTTCCTTCTTTGCTCATCTTTATCATTAAGACTACTGATTATGACGTGTCCCAGATTGTATATATACAAATATACATAAGCCTTTTCTTTACATAGTTTAATAGGCCGAGGTGAAAACGTTTTACACCAATGGAGAGCCACTACTTAGCATACAGTCATTTGACAATTATATACAATATCATGAGATAGAGAAAATTATGAACATATACTAGTATCTAATAACTTTTGCAGTGACTTTACAGAAGGGCATAGAAGGCACAGATCGTCAGCATACAATAAATGGCTAACAAAACGATCAGCAATGTTGCACCCAACACCAGCGTTAGTGAGTTCAACATCTAACTCATGGAGATAAACGGAAAACAACCTCGGAGACAGTGTGCCACCCTGACGTACACCATTGGATACATTGAAAAATCAGACAGGTTGGAACCACATTTAACACCAAATAGCTGGGTTTCAAACCAAGTACATAGGTTATCAACAATATACATCGGGACATCGCGATCAATTAGTTTTTTTAACAAAGTCCAGTGGTTAAACCTGTCAAAAGCTTTACTAGCATCCATAAAACACACAAAACAAGGCTACCGTTATTTCTATTAAAATGTATAATTTTCTTTGAAAGGTAGATACACTGATCTGTAGAATGTTCACCTTTAAATCCAAACTGAAGGTCTAAAGTATAAAGGTTAAGTTCACATTGATGTAAAATGAGGGATTCAACAATTTTAGAAATAACATTAGCAACAGCTATTAGTCAGAATTATCAGAAACGTTAATATTACCCGTTTTGTTTTTAGCAATGGGTGTGATAGTGACTTTCCCCATTTCAGCGGGCATATGGACATGAACAAACATTGCATTAATACACAGTGACAAGACAACACAAAGAATTGGTGTGGCATTTTTAAGATGCTCAGCACACTACCCATCAATGGCGGAAGATTTTCCCATTTTCATAGTTGTTATTACGTCTCTTACATAAACTGGAGACACAAATGATACATCAGGGGATCCATATTTATATACAGATATTTTGTCTAGAACCGCTTGTCAATATGTTTCAGTACAGACACAGTTTAGAGTTTTTTTCAAATTTTTCTTTCCAGAGGTTAGTTATTTCCGGAGCACCTTCTGCATTGTCATTTCTGTTTGGAAGAGCTGAGTACCCGTACGAGAAGGCATCTCTGACTGTAGTCAAAATAATAGAAAGATTAACGGCTTTGGGTGGTCATTTGAAAAATATTATTATCATTCAGACCAAATCAAATTTAACTTTTTTATTAAGCACTAAGCGAAACAAGCCACATATATACTTTTGTTGTTCGAACAATCATATCAAATTCAGCACTAAGTGTGATTTAAATCAAATACAGGTAATCAAAAGATGTCTGTTCTTTCCTTTCTTATTGTGCTGGATTTAACGATGACTTGTTCTTCTGACCAGCCATGGATTCGACACACTCCACTTGATTTCAAAATAATAGCAAA
>JAVFBW010180887.1:0-10687 GCA_034783835.1 Mopalia ciliata
GTTTTTTTCCGGCCCCCCCCCCCCCCCCCCTAACACACAAACACACCGACGCGCGCACACATACGTTACAGAACTAGGAGCATTTGAGCAAAGAGACTCATTTAAGTGAGTTAAGTTAGAAATTCAGTCATGTTATTCGCCGACTAAAGGGAGATAAGTTATTAAACGAGTCATAGCACTGGGCTGTTAAAGGGAAACGACTTATGAAGTGTGTAATAGCACACGATCTATTAAAGGGAGCTTAGTTATAAATTCAGTCATAGTATCGACCGAGTAAACGGAAATAAGTTACAAAGCAAGTCAAAGTACACGATATATTGAAGGGAGATAAGTTATAAACTGAGTCATAGTAATGGCCAATTAAAACAGCTATGCCCAATTAAAGGGGGATTAGTTATAAAATATATTCTGATACTGGATTATTAAAGAGGCTAAGTTATGAAGTGAGTCATAGTACTGGCCGATTAAAGGGAGATAAGTTATGCAGCATTACAATGTATTATATCTTCAGGACCGTATGAGTGTATGAAGTCTCCGTGTCGCAATGGGGCCACATGTACCGATATACACCCGGGGGATTTCAACTGTGACTGTGTGGCAGGCTTTACCGACAAGGATTGTGGAACAAGTAAGTTTACATGGGCATATTGATTCAATGCCGGCTTTGGCTTTTCCTTTTTCGCTTTTATTTAATGCTGATTTAATAAGACCGAAGATGTACTTTAAATGTATTGAAAAGGTGGAAGAGCACATGGGTAGACCTTTTGTTGTGTGTAATGTGTTGTATAGGGTTTTTTATGATTAATTTATGTGTGTGTAATCGTTGGGTTCACTTTACAATCTGTTTATGGTAGCAGAGCGTGGTTCTGCCTAATCAGTGATATACCCAGGATTATAGTTTGAAAATAAACTGTTTAGTGTTTGACTATGTTTTTCCATGTTGAACATTGTTGTTGTTGTATCTTTAGTCAGCATTGGCAGTGAAAACTATGAAACGTGTCCCACCTTTACGGGGTCGAAGCTATGTGGCAGATAGGGTGGGGGAAATTAGAGTTCGGCAGGGTGTTATGGATTTGGATACAAACAATCAAGTCCCGGCTATTGCCTTGCGTTGTCGGTAATTGGACGGAACATTCTTGACAAAGCGTTTAGTGAATTACGTGTAGAGAAATTGAATCAAAAGGACGGTGTAGACACTTTGATTTCATTTATGGACAGTATTTATAAGAAGTATTAAATGTCCAGTGCTTATGAAGCATACACTGATTTTGATCGTTTTGAGAAAACTGAAATAGTCAATATGGAGAATAATGTTATGTGACTCAGAATGTTATATAATAAGACAAAACAAATATAAAATGTCCTTCCTAGAATCTGTGTTGGCTTTATAACTTTTATACAAGCAAACTTAACCCATTGTAATCGTCAACTTGTTCTGGCTTGTGTTGACTATAGACCTGTTAGTTTATATGAACAAATGTATCAACTTTTTAGGGAAGCAGACGATTCGCTAGAGATTGCAACTGGGTATATCCAATCGGATTCTTGCACCCAGGGCTAAGGTTTCAACGCAAATGATATGTAGCTCGGTTGGTCGTCGAGGGTAACCACGACCGGAGAAAAATTCTGCATTATTGACATGTCAAGGAAGTTTTGCATCTTCCTGATATAAGGGGAAAAGGGATCATGGCATTTTCCCTACCTTGCTTCCTTGGGAACACCTTAATTACCTGTAACTAGAGTGTACAACAGCAACGTTCGAGTGACAAGCATATTAGAGTGGAGTTTTCATGAGAAAAGTAAGAACCGTCTGATCACAGGATGACAAGTAGACGGTACACGCTCAAATATAGTCGAATGAACGATTCCGGACACAACACAGACACGTTTACTGATTCACTGCATGTTTCGACAATAGTCCAGTGAAATTGTTGTCACGTTTTCATCACGAATTGAAGCAAGGGTGAATATGTGAAAGACACATCTTAAGCACTTTGGCCTTTTATTGGGAAGACGGTGTTTTTTGACAAGGGGATTTATTTTGGAATCCCATTATAAAAACAACTCACGGTAGAAATAGGTCAAGCTAAGCACAGATTGAACATTTAATAGTTTTAGCGCAAACTTGATAAGTTTATTATTTATGTTAATCATGGAATCTGAAATTTCCTTGTGAATTTATTGGCCACCACTCATCAAAAGTCCACGTTTTAGTGCTTACGGTTGTTGTCACTGATGATGGTGTTCCACACATTCCAAGAAACATTTATATGAGACTGCCCTTTACAAGAAAGCTTTTTGGGGTTTCAGACAGGTCTTAGCGAAGGATATCCCAAAATAACAAAAATACTGTTAAACTTTTCTTTCTAAAAGACACAAAAAATATTCATTGCTTACAGCTTTGGGAGCTGTGTCACTCTCCTATCAAAGTAGGAGCTATCTATTTTATACGCAGGGTGGCCGGCATTTACTGCTGGCAATTCGGTGCCTAACTCTGAGGTCGTTGGTTCAATTCCCGGACAGGTTTAAACCTGCAAAATTTTCTGAACTAGAATCTGTTCAAACTTAGAAAGTGTTATCCCAAAATAACGATAATACTGTTAATCTTCACTTTCTTAAAATCACAAAAATAATTCATTGCTTACAGCTTTTGGAGCTGTGTCACTCTCCTATCAGAGGTGTAGTGAATGTCCGCTATCTAGACTCCAGCTGACTAACCTTCTATTTAGAAAGGTTAGGGGCTGAGTGGTCTAGGTTGCCGGCATTTACTGCTGGAGATTCGGTGCCTAACTCTGACGGTCGTGGTTTCGATTCCGGACGGGTTTCAACCTGCAAAATGCTCTGAACTAGAATCTGTTCAAACTAAGAAAGTGTTATCCCAAAATGACGAAAATACTGTTAAACTTCACTTTCTAGAAAACACAAAAAATTATTCGTCCCTTACAGCTTTGGGAGCTGTGTCACTGTCCTACCACAGGGGTAGCGAATGTCCGCTATCTAGACTCCAGCTGACTAACTTTCTATTTGAGAAGGCCTGGTGGATGAGTGGTCTAGGTGGACGGCATTTACTGCTGTCGATTCGATGCCTAACTGGGGGTCGTGGGTTCGATTCCCAGACGGTTTCAACCTGCAAAATTTTCTAAACTAGAATCTGTTCAAACTAAGAAAGTGTTATCCCAAAATAACGAAACTTCAATTTCTAAAAGACACAAAAATTATTCAAATGTATTCAACTATTTTTACCGACAACTGCTCGCTGATTTTAAATTTTTGTTCAGCCTTTGACATTTCAAGCTACTTGTTCTGTCTAAACATATTCTTTTCAGTTCGTACTTGTGTCTAACCTTTTCAACACTAACTAACTGTGAAAATATTTGTTCATAGGCGACAAAAATGTGTATACTATTTGTTTTCTGATATTTACAAAACATCAACAAGATCTATAACAGTTGTTCTCTAACTAGACAAGAATCATGGCAGAGGCCTAAAGTAATGGGCAACTTGTTGTTAACTTGTCAAAGTTGTGAAATCTCATCAGACACGAAGACGTGATGAAAGTCATTCTCCTGAATGGAGCCATCATGACATATTCTTGGACTGTGTCATACGTAGACTTATTCATTCACTATGTGTTTCATTTGATATCCAGATATCGATGACTGTGCCACCAATCCCTGCAGAAATGAAGGAGAGTGTTTTGACAGAGTCAATGGTTTCTATTGTCAATGTACACCACATTTCACTGGGGATCAATGTGAACAAGGTAATTTGTCAAAGTTGTAGGGCAAATTAAGGATGCTTATACAGTTTAACAAATAAGACAAATAGCAACTGGGCAAATAGTATCTCTTTGCTGTTAGTGTTTCTTGGCACTGGTTACTATCTATATTTATAATGCTACATTTCCAATATTTGTATTTTTATTTTATACATGCCTGATTGTATAAAACTTAACCAATCTACTCCTTAAATATGTTAGAATCCTGCATTTCTGGACCACAACTTGCTGGTCTGGATATTACCGATGGACTGAGTTAAGTGCCAATTTAATGAGGCTCAGGCTTCCATTATAACTACACCAGTAGTTGAATTTGTTTTTTTTATTGGGAAAATGTATTTCATTTTTATAGCGGTTTATCACTGTTCCTTGCTTTAAATATGATGAAAAAATCAAGAGGAAACCTCATAAAAATCCCTCCTGCGACACAGAAATTTTTGTGGTTTGAATAGTCAATACTTCTAATAAATGTTTAATATCAATTACTTTGACCAGTTCTTTTAACTGTTGTACCTTTTACCTATTTATCAAAACACTATAACCAGTGACCACAAGACACAAACTTTAAAACACTGCATCTGTTAACTAATTGAGATTTAACTGAGTGCTACATGTAATTGGATTCATTTATGAGGCTATTTTGATAAATAGCCAATAGTATAATGTGCAGTAAAAAAATTACAAAAAGTATTCTGAAAATACAGAATTCTATGTTTTACTAAAATGGGTATACACCTCTATAAACCTGGATATAACCCTGCAAGGCAGCAAATATGGCCGGAGCTGTCACTTTTTTTGGCATGAGGATATCAACAGGCTAGAAGCCAAACCGCTTAATATATGGAATGCAGCTTAATATGATGTTAAACTACTTAAATATCACATTTCGCAATCAGCTAACATTCTTCATAACCCCTGTCCAGTAAAGAAGAGCTTTATGTGGCACCTATAGTGATTCTACTCTTGTTTATTTGTAGCCAAGGTGAGACCTAAACATGGCGGTGGCTTATTCAAAATGAAGGTAAACTGTAAACCTGACGAGTCCTCTGAGATTAGTCAGCATAATGTCGATGGTGATATAGGATGTGGGATGATATGTGATCGAACCCCAAAATGTCTCTCCTTCGCCGTAATTGATGGAAACCCCGGGCTATGTATTCTGTACAGTACCACAGAACAGAACACGACGTCCTCCTTGAATACCAGGTACTACAGACTCAGTGCACAACAAAGTGCTCTGAATTGAGTGGCGTTATGACAGTTGCTTAGTCTCTGTGCGCGTTGTCTTGTAGTTACGTTAACTATTTAAAACGATTATTTCTCAACAAAAAAAAAAAAAACAGACACTGACCTGAATTGGAAACAATCAAACTGATTGGTTGGTCCAAGGAACTAAGGTTAGGAATGACAGTGTTGTGGAGCGATTAGGGCTGAAAGGTTTGATTATAACTAAATTCGCAGATTTGTAACTTGACAGGGAACTATCGGCGGGTTGAATGTTTCTTGTATTGAATTCACAAAGCGCTTCACAAACTGTTAACTGTTACGAAAGTAACTAATATGCTAATATGTTTAGAGGGTTTCGGAAACTAAAATATATTTGTTAATCCACTCAGTTACCGATTGTCGTCAACACTGTCATTTGGAGGTTTCTGAAATGGTGTTTGTCACAGTCAAATGCAGTAGCTTCTCTTAATTTCAACCTGTCCTGTTTTATTTAATGATTGTCGCAGTGCTAGTTTGATTGTATAGGATGTATAATAAAATATTCAGATTTTGAATAAAACAGCTCAAAACAGTTTCGCACATTTTTTTTATTTTGATTATTGCTTTGTGCTATCTATGTTTCTAATCACAATATGTTATGATGAGATGAGCAACTACAGATCATTGTTTGATGGGTCCTTCTTAGACGGAAAAAAGATGTTTCGCTTGTTCCGATTATTACGAATATCATTCTGTTAGATATAATATCATTATAAAGATCTACTGAGTTTGTTGATCTCTGTACTAGTCTGTACTTGTCAAACAACCCTTGTATTTAAGCTGAATTCCAGTGCATGACCTGTTGTATTATCAAATCCTGAGGTGAATAGCACCGCAGATAGGTCGCAATCCTGGCTGACTTCAGTTTTTCGTAGCACTTACACATGGTTATGAACGGACCGTTTTCTGTTAAAAGACAGATAAAAATGAGAACACTCTAGTCACCCCTTGGTTAATCTGTAGAGAATTCTTCAAGTCTTAAGCTAACCCGGTAACAGATCTTGATTAGGAAATGTTTAATAGAAAAAAAAGTAGTGAAGGATTATGTTGATCGAGTGGTTGGACTACTAAGTTCAATATAAAATCAAGTTCTTGTACTAAAAATCTTGTTTTTGATGTAGTTAGACAAGAAGTAGCTCCAACAAGGCAGTATTAAGTGCAATGCGCAAGTGCTCTACCGTTCCAACACAAATTGAAAACTGATGAAATGTACATGTATCCTTTAAGATTTTTCTTCGTTTAAAGGGATATAACTTTACAAACAATTAATGTACTCAAACTAGATATATTCTTTGCCAAAGGAAAGTGGCATATAAGCTTATAGTCATACGCTTAAGCATTGCCAAAGAAGGCTGAAAACGTATTGCGTTACAGACGTACAGCAGACAGTGGGACTTGCGAGGGGTAGAGCTTTTTTCTCCTCGGTTCCCAACATCAAGTAACCGATGGATTCTATGCATTGTAAAATTTAGCGAGATAGCGGTATTATTACTTAAAGTTCGTTGGTTTTGTTAGTTTGATTGGTTTTTAACGTCGTACTCAAGGGTATTTCACTAATATGACCAAGGATTGTCCACTTCACACAGCCTTGTTACGGTGGAAAATCGGAAAGAAAGCTCGTAAAAACCACCCCCGCGACTGCCAGAGCCAGAACATGTGACTCGCTCATATACCTGATGTCGAAAGGCGGACTCGAACCAGTGAACGGTAAATCGAAGCATGTTCAGTTCAGGAAGCGCACTCACTACCACTGAGCCGCGGCCGCGGGCCACACTTCTTTGGAGATCTAAGAATGTATTGCTTGTTTTAGTGCCATTCGGATTTTTCAATCTTGAGAAAGGTGCTAGTATCTGCACTGAAACGTTTCCCGATAATAAATATAGAAGTTGAAATCCATAGAACTGATTAAAGTACATTAAGAATGTATTGACAAGCGTTTACCATTCTAGAGGTCATCCTAAATGAACAACAATCGTCTTTTCCTTTGGGGCTACAGTTTTTCTGGACCCTTAGGTAGTTTTTTGAGAAAAACGATTGTTCAGCATTTATTTTAACGAAGAATATAGACCTGCATGAGATCGGTAAAGCTTGGATATAAAGCCTGCAACACACGGTGTAACTTTGCCTGCAACAGTTAACACGAGTGTATACTGCCCCAGGCAAAGTTGCATCTATCTAGCACGTCAGATCATCGACGCGTGCTTAGATTCGCAGCAAAAAGCAGGCACACACGATGCAACTTTGCCTGGGGCAGTATACACTGGTGTCAACTGTTGCAGGCAAAGTTATACCGTGTGTTGCAGGCTTACGGCTACAGTTATGGGAAGTTGGTGACGATCTCATATTTATTTATAATATATTTATAAACGACAGCTGTAGTTGGTTTAAGCGGATTATTGTCGGATTTATTGACGCTCTCAAACGGATTAAGTGATACATGAGGACTTACATGGATACTTCCTAGGTAATCATATCCGTAAATAGATTCCAAACAAAAAACACAGCAGTGACAGCAATTTAGTGAGCTTATACCAATAACTCCTCAACGACCTGACTATGTTCACTCCCATAAAGTTTGAATACCTATATAGTTTGTCAACTTTGAACCAAACTTTTCGGCCAAACCTTAGATTACTTATCGCAATTCCATGACGGTTATAAAATAAAAGATATAGCCCAGTGAAAATAAATATGAAATAGCTGGTGCTCCTTGTCATGTAAAGCTCGTCTTAGATTTTTGGACGTTTAACATTTTGTTAAAATTTGCTTTACTTGATTAAAGTGCACAATACGTTCCAAACCTAAAGTGATAACACACAGGAATGCATTAAAATTTAGAATCCAAATAATATATATTTAAGTTACGTTGATAATCATCTACTGTTAAATATACACATGCATTTTGTAACCAAAACATACCATCTGGCTTTTCAACGCAGACTTGGAACTTTGAGATAAACCAGCGCCATAACTGTCTTACCAGGAAGTCACGAACTTAAACATGAAATTGAACATAGTTCATTAAAGAATACTGTTAGACTCGGTAGCTTCTTTATAATTTGTTTGTTGGTTTGATATGAGTGACTTGTATCTTTAACAAGGGAATAGGATTGATCTAAAGCTGCATGGCATCATAGCATAGTCCCGGTGTAATTTATAGGACTGTAATTCGCTGTTGACGACTGCACCATTTACTCTGTTTTAGCGAATATCACTACATTGAAATGGTCCTGGTTTATCACCAAGCGGGCTGTACATAAGTCAAGGAGGGAAGACGGCTTGTGGTTTTAATCAAATAACATAAATGTCCACGTACACTCAAATTTTCAGACTTAAGATTTACAACAAAGAAAAAAATCTGCAGTAATCTTGTAAAATAGCTGAGAAACATTACAAAAATAGATATGGAGCAAGTTACCTTTCCCTCGTGTTGGTCCATGCAGGTGGTTTTGAGTTCTTCATAGATCTTCTTGAAGCACTACATACATTTTATAGTTTCGCTTCAAAAACAAAGACAAAAGCACCAAGCGAAAATGTGAAAGCACAACAGTCGAAACCGCGAAACTGCTAGGTAAAACTACGAATGTGCGTTGCAAAACAACCCCAGTACTTTCGTTGTTTCTATGTTCGCGGCTTTGTAGTTTCGCCTCGCAGTTTCACACTTCTGTTTTGTACTTTTGCACTTTCGTGATTTCGACTTTCAAGAAAAGAGCAAAAATAAGATGACCTTCGCTCTTTTATCTTCCAGTCTGATCAGAAGGCAAACGGGCGAAGAAACGCTGTAGTTTTGTCCTCCGGTTTGACGCTTGAATGTCAGACTTGTAATATGGTCGTCGCTGTCACACGACTATTCGATGAGAATCAACAAACGGGACCGCAGTTATGTGGCGACGACGGCCGTATCGCGAATAACGCCTTAAAGAAGATCGGTTAAAGAAATGCGCTCTTATAAACGGGATTTATTGTTCTTTAGTTCATCTACTTTTTGATGCCGATTCATCAATATATAATGTGACGTTTAGAAAGAAAAAAAGAATAGATTGACTTTTTATTATGGGAAAGGCAACTGATTTTCGACCTTAACTTGTTATTTTTATTGCATATTTTTAAAGACAAACATCTGCATTGCACTTGTATTTGAGTAAGCACAGCACAGCCTTTCGTGACCTTTGGGCTCCAAACCCAACACTCTACCGACTGAGCTACAGAGGGTCGCGCCAAAACGAGTCCCGATTCTTACCCAGTCAAGACAGAGATTTTCTGATCACAACAGTAATATCTCTGTACTAAATAAAGGCTTCGTCACATTTTAAAGATTTAATAAGAACTCAAATTCAAACGAAGACAGTGAATCGATGAGAACAAGACGTATTTTATGGAAGTTACAACGTTCTTTCTGGCAAGTCAAGGAAACATAATTGGTTTGTTTATGTGTATGATTGGGATTAAACGCCGTAAGTAAACTTATTTCATTCACATGATAACATGTCAGCCCAGTAGATGGCTGAAACCACCTCGACACCACTGGCAACAAAGAAAGAAAACACTGGACAAAAAGAGGACAATAACAGGACAAACAGATCTGCTTCAGGTTGTCCCAACAGGAGGCTCACCCCACCCTCCACCAACATTATTTAAACAGCTGACCAATCACATTGCTCTGTCTGACCTGAAGTAAGGAAAACCATAACCGATCGGTTGCAGCAGCAAAATGGCCCGAGCAAGACAAGGTAGTATATACGTATTGTAAGAATCTGTGATGTATAGGGTGAATATCTGTCATAACTTTAACAATGTTACAGAACCGACTTAATCAGCCAGGTAAAAAACATTCTGTAATCGACTAAAAATATTAAACCAATTGCGTATTTGATGTAAGCAAAAATAGTTGAAACCTTATTAACACTCGATTTTAATTTTATGTTCGAACGACAGATTAAAAGATAATATTATATCAAACAGTCAACTGTGGTCAGCACTGACTCACTCAAATGGCTTAAAATTCAAAGAAGTGTTTGGCAAATACTAGCCCACAAAGGCTTGCCTGTTCGCATTAAGTGTACGTCCTGATGGCTTGAAGGTCTTGCTGGACCCCTTGGGCTAAAAATTATCCAAACAAATTTTATAGCTTCGATCAAAAGTTTAGTTTTCAAACTATATGTTAGTGAAAAAAGTAATTAGAAATTCTACAAACAGTTAAATTTGAGCCGTACTTTAGTTTTCCCTGGATCATTCCCAAGTCATTAACAAGGTTTCTGAGATTAGTGGGATTATCCTGTGAGACGGAAGCTCCCCACTGACTACGAAGATTAGCCTGTTTAGTTGTGTATTGGACTAATACACCACACATGGCCGGCTACCTGAGAAAAGCGTAACGGACAGTCGGCTTGAGCCCGAATGAACACTCGCATGTACGTTGGGGGCCCTTTTTTAAAAATATTATTTAGAGTATAAGGCCCTTTTTTAAATATTATTTAGAGTATAAGTATTTGCCAAGATATTCTGTCGTTCCACAGTTTATTTAATGTTAATAGAACCCATCAACTAAACGGATAAATTCCAACTTAGTAGATTTGTTTGTTTGTTTGTTTGATTGGTGTTTAACGTCGTACTCAAGGGTATTTCACTTATATGACGACGGAC
>JAVFBW010180898.1:0-20138 GCA_034783835.1 Mopalia ciliata
ATGATAAAACTTGACTATGTTATTTACAACAGGGGTGTTTTGACAATCAGTTAAATACAGGTAGCTACCGGGAGAGGATTAACGGTCTGACCACTGTGCATATACGCGTATCAACATTTTCCGTGTATTGTATATTGAGCACTTATTGACTGACGCCGCATGTGGTTGATTGGTGTTAGCCTTTTCAGAAATTGATCCCAGTTTGAATGGAATTCAAATAACAATTGACACGGTCAGCCCTTATAAAGTTTATAGAAAAACTGGTATATTTCACAATATTTATTCACAATTATTTGCGAAACATACATAGAATGACTCAATTTGATATCATAAACAAATTGTGAAAAAAACTAGATTGAATTACTTCAAAGAACTGAGCATGAAAGAGATAAAACTGTCGTAAAATAGATCAGAAATACATTTTACCCGTTTTCTCTGCTTTCATTGTTCAGTGTACCGTACTTGGGAAAATGCCTACTCCTCAGCTGTTTTTATATCTACAGAACTGATTTTGTGCACACTTAATCTTAACATATAAAACTAAAAAATCGATCATTCAGATTCTTAATATCTTTTTCCGTTTCTTAGATAAAGTTATAAGAAGTTGAAATTTCATTATTTTGACTCATTTGGGGATTTTTGACTTTTAACCCAATATTACAAGAAAACTAAGACAAACAAAAATAACACTGAATCAAAGTTTTTTGGTTCACATAATGTATTATACGTTGGTGTAAAATTGAACAGTTGACGTAAATAGTGTAAAAGAAGAGAGCAATTTAAAAAATAGGTAGCAAAAATTTACTTTTACGCAAATAATTTTTTTCTGTAATTTTTAGGAATAAATAATTTACTTATTATTGTTCTGCAGAAAAAGGCGATTCAGAATATATCTACATGTGTTGCAAAATTCATAGTAGTTTAGAAGTAAAACGGCGAAAAGTAAAAACACTCTGAAGGTGGGTTAGAGTAGCCTATCCTTATAAAATGATCATTTCATGGAGTCTTTAACAGAGGATGTTCGAATAAGTATGTACCACTTATAGTATGTGACCAAACAAGCTGAATATACTGGAATGGCTAAAGGTTACCGTATGTCGGGTTAGTTTCAGCTTAATATTACTCTCTGATTCAATAAAGCCAAATCTAAAAGATCTGACAAGACGGCCTTCTAAAAGGTGTCGGTTGTTTTGTAAAACCAAAAAAAAAAACATGTTTCAACTAAATGTTGAAAATTTCTCAAACTAGCGAGTCAGATGTGACGGACCGCTAGAACTTGTTACTTGTTTAATATAGAACCATGAATTTGTCTATATATGAGATTAATTGATAACACCTGCAACATACATTACTAAGTGCCCGTTAACATGCATGGATTGATTCAAGATTTGCAGGAAGCTTAGTTAAAGATGTAAGTAGACAACGACCCTTCAAAGCCCGGCCTAATTGAGCGCTGTTCGGTGCCTTTGAATAAAATGTCATTGCGGGAAACAAAAAATCCGGGGCCATTTTAGATTTTAATCACATTGTTGAGTTTTATACATTCTTAATATGTTTTCGCGTAGCCTGAATCCTCGCTGTCCTTTCGTAACGTATATCAAGGGAAACAACTCGATCCGACGAACGTTAGATGATGGCAGTTATTCCCCTTAAATTCTTTGACGTTTTTAAACCTCTGGAACATCCAACCACAATCCACCACTTCGCGAGATTATTCTGACAGTGTCGTCATTAGTGCAATCTTGGAGATTGGCAGTTAATGAGCGAACACTGTCACATAATGCAGAACCAATTCTGAACGTACACAGGTTTTTTGTACATTTATGAGCTGAAATATTGTATGGATATTGATTTAAATTAAAATATAGACTTTTAACAGATTTATCAATCCCATTAGAGTATTACAACTAAGCAATTATCTGGCATGTTGTATTTTTTCTGCAAAGATTGTAATGATCATCGGCCCATATATATTATATTAAATGTTATTGTAGAGAAATAAAGTTTTGTTTAACTTAACCGGGAATTCAACTAGAGTCTTTATTACAGATTGTACAGCAGACATAAATCTACTTCTCTCTGATACATAGGTGCTAAAAGACTTATTTGATAATAGCAGGCGGAGCTGAGGAAGTTTTTGCCTACTTAATAATCAGAGTGGACCAAACTGAACTTCGATAAAGTGTCCTCCGACATCCGAATCTTAATGTTAATATCTCTTTGAACTCAAGATTTGTAATTCACCATAAACAAATTATACACGCCTTAGGCTCATAAATACCTTTATTTTTGGGAACTACAATCAATGGCATTTTACTAAACTAAGCAAAAATTCTGAGTGTTATGATCCGTTTTTTTTTTTGTTGCTTTAATTGTGTCCAGAACATAAGAAAGGGGTGATTTAGCTGTCTGTCACGCAGTCTCTCCCTCCCCCGCTTGTAGTGTCCTCGCCGTGGTCTGTTTTAACGGTCTGTCACGCCGTCTCCCCCGCCCGCCTGTAGTCTCCTCGATTTGGCCTGTTTTAACGGTCTGTCACGCCGTCTCCCCCTGCCAAGCCTAGCATTAAGGAGTGTCAGAACAAACGTTGTCATATGATAAATATAAGACCAGTTGATATATTTATCTTCTGTGTTATTGACACACCTGGAACCTCAAACTGACCAGAGGAATATTGTTCCCAACCACAACATATGTGTTCTAATTGGGCCTATTTCCAGCATAATTCGTGCTGAGAGCATTCCGTCTCGTATCGGAGTGTCCAATTAAAGCCGAGCTGTATAGATTGACACTGCCTGTGAAGGGAATACCGAGAGTAAGCTTACCTCTTCATCACATACTTCACACATTTCACTGTGTGTTTATTTGTTCAAGTAATGAACTGAAACCGTGTACATAAAGTGTCAACCACAAATCATTTTTCATGGCTATACAGTCTGAATAAGTGTCAAAACACCAACACATGGTCATTGAGTCTACATACACCTTTTGTCATAAAAATGTAAGTAGGCTATTGGGAATACGCATTTGTTCACATAGCCGATGTAAAGGAAGCTTTTAAAGTGAACTGCTGTCTTTTTATCAGTATTTTGTGAATCGTCAGATAGTCGCGAAAACAGTGGGCTACACTGGCTCATTTTTAAAAAAAATTAATGTTAATTGCATTTTAATAAACTCAGTAAAAGTTCTTCTTTGTTCTTGTAAATATTTCTTAAAAATAAAACATGTTGAATGCAAAAAATCAGATTAATTGTTTATTATGAGAAAAACTCTATACTTTTTTATGAAGAAACCGTGTATCAAACATTGAAGCATGACTCAATTTATCGCGAAATAAATTTTTACGGATCACATTTTTTTTAACAGAGAGCAGTATGAAATATTAATATGATTGGCTTTGTTCACGAAATAGGTCAGTGTCGATCGCGTATTCGCGTGAGGTCATATCGAGTAGTGCTTCACTGATCCGCCAAGTCGCTAGCCAACCACAGTCAGCTAAGACTGGTATGGAGTTATTATGTATGAGCAGCTGTCGGCCGCTAGGGGGCGGTATACTGTCACTAGCCAGATGAGAGCAAGGCGTATTTGAGACTGGCATCAACAACATGGATATGTTTTAGCGGAGTTAACCTATGCTCGTGATGATTCTGAAAGAGAAGTTTAGTGTTTTGGTTAGTTCTCTCTGTAGTCAAGTACAGAGACGTAATGACAGTGACAGGACTGGCAAACAATGTGTTACTTAGGCTGTGTGAAGGGCGGTGTGCTCGCATGGCACACTGTATTGCTGGGCTTGCTCTGTTTTATCAAGCCCATGTTATCATGTCCCTCAGTTTGCTTCTGCAACCCGATCACTCAAATTACTCACTGCTCAAGAAAAAATCTACCTTTCATCCCAGAAGGAATACCTACAACGACTCTACATCTCAACCTCAATTTAAATATTTTTGAAAACCATAAACTTGTGAAAGAGAATTTCACAGCGTTCACAGCGCTGGCACACCTGTATTTAAGCGGCTGTGGTATCGAGGAGATAAGCGTGGGGATGTTCTCTGACCTACAGAAGTTAGAATGGCTGGATTTAAGTGCCAATAATATCATTCAAATTGAGGATTATACTTTCAGTGGCTTAAGTTTAAGATATTTGTTTCTCAGTGAAAATGTTGGATTGGAAATTTCACTGAAAGCGTTTCATGGATTTGAGACCACGGGTCTTTACATACATAAATCAAAAATGAAAGATATTAGTTTGGAGTCGATGAAACCACTTAATGGGACTGTTCAGTCGTTATGGCTAGATGAAAACAGTTTTGAGAAATTTAATATAGAATGGCTGTATTTTTTCCGCAGACTGAGTCATGTTCGTCTCGGACATAACCCTTTCCACTGTAACTGCGAATTGACGTGGTTATGGGATTTCTACTCAACAAATAATTCCATTTTTGCAGCTGTCAGTCCTCCTTCGTGTGAAACTCCTCCAAAACAAAAAGGGAAATTTTTCTCTGAGTTGACCAGGGATACATTTAGATGTGGGTTGCCAATATTGAGTAATGTAGATATAGCATTGAACATTGTCGATGGACAGTTGAGCTGTGTGGCAGAAGGCGATCCTACTCCTAGTATATTGTGGGTGAATCCCGAGGGTGAGGAAATCACATTTGAACCTCTCCAAAATGACTCTATTAAAGAGAATGCGGGTGTGTTAAAAATTTACCGAGGCCCAGAATCTGTTAAAGAGCACTACAGATGTATTGCTCGAAATGCAGGTGGGGATGTGTCGGTTAACCTGGACGTAGCTTGGCCCCATATTCCAGAACCTAAAATCATTCATGTGGATAAAGGAGCCGAGAACTCTGAACCTCCCTATGATAACTGGCAGGGAATCGAACAAAGTCAAATAGGCGATACGTCTGCCATCAATGCTACCCCTGCTAAAGAAGAGGAGGTGAAAAATTTTACCGTGGTACAGCTTGTCTGTGCCATCATTGGCACATTCCTTATTAGTTTACTGCTCTGTATTATATTGTTCCATTTGTATTACAAACATCAGGCTGATGTCATATTCCGTGAGAGTAAAGAGCGAGAGAAAACCCCTGACAATGTATATATCACATCTGATCTGGATGGAGAACAAGCTATCAAGATGATTAACCACCATCATCATCATCATTACGCTACCCCATCAGAGACCTACGAACCTCAACTTTCCCCGAGTTGAACAGCTGTAACCCTCGCTGGCCGTCCCCTTTCTATACCAGCCCGCCTATACCCGATTCAGCACATCCGATATTTAATCCCCCCCTTAACCAAACTGCAGCGTCCATGTAACATACGTAAATCAATAGTCCTGCAGCAGTTGGATATCTCTAAATAGTGAAGCTGTTTTCGTGGATTATTAGCAAATTCCGTAATTTGATCTGGCAAATTGCTGATAGGAAAGGAAGCTCATCTTTATATATTATCTATAGTCATTGATTCCCGTAATTGTCAGCATGGATACAGTAAGAACTATCGGCTAACTGTCTGAGATCATTCTTGTTTTGTTCACTCACATTACCATGCAAAAACAAACTCCTCAGCCGTACAGTGCTACTCTTCTGTATACTCAATAATACCTTATTGATATCTTCGTTGACCCAGGTTAAGTCGTAACAATTTATAATACCTTAAGGAGATTTACATTATACGAACGCTACAACTGGTAAACAGACTGTGTGTTTATTTTTCTGTTATGTGCAATTTTAGAGTCTGCTTGGACGAGTGTTTGTGAATTATCGTGACATTGGAACTCAGTTCGTTTTCTATTATTGGATTCAATTATTACTGTATATATGATAGACGTTCTTCATGTTCTCAAAGAGAAAATAAGTGTTTAGCGAGTCAAATACAACGTGTAATTATGTAAATTCCTCATATATTTATTGTATGTGTTTTCAATGTTACTGTGCCGATTTGTTTCTAAACGTTTATATTTGAGATTTTCTCGGCATCATATAGTACCTAGGACAAGGGCTCTCCCACTCGGCACACACACACACCGCCTGCGGTACAATGCTACACTGGGCTGTTACGATGAACTGTTTAAACAGTATCTCAATGATAATCTATAGCTTACGTGAGTTCTATTTGTGCGGACAGTGTGCGATTCATTTTCCACCTACGTAAATAGTATACGTGTCAACAAAAATCAATTTCAACAACGTCTGCCTGTGAACTGTGTCAGATCTGATGATTTCCCTAAGCCTTACCTGTGACTATGAGTTTAAAAGGAGAAAATTTAAAAGGCCTCTCTATGGCGCTGCGTGCACATCAGTCAAACTATCTCTGCTACATATCTCTATCTCATCTTTAACAAACCCACAAATATTCAAGCCTAATGTTCTGTAAAATGTTTTACCTGTAAAACAGACGCACTTTAAAGACCCGTAAAAACTCTTGATGTCAAAAATTTCAAAAGGAAACACAATTAATCACCCAGAAGATACCCCTGTGGCTATGATATGATTTGAGTCTTTGAAGGGTTCGAATATATACAGGCGTATATAAACCTCGTCAGATGGTATATTGCTGATTATATATGTACTCATTTCAAACACAGCGCCTCCGGGTGTTAAAGTGTTGGGTAATTATCTATAAAGACGTCACAGATCATATAAGCCATAATATATAATGCCTTTGAGGAAAGAAACATTGTGATTATAAGCTGTTGGTATAGACCTCTTGTTTTACTACTCTACTAAACTAGACTGTGCATAGTGTCCCTAGGTTTCATTTTATTGGAAACAAGACATCGAATCTATGTTATTAAGTTGAACTTGTTTTGTTTTGCATAACATGAAACCAATCAAACAGGAATATGTTGTTTAATACGTACAAATTACAACAATAACGTTTTATAAAATTTCATTTGCAGTTAATTTTTTGCAATTAATCGCATCAATTAATTTTTCTAATCTATAAGCGTTTTTACTCAACAGAAATCATGCACAAGTATCGATTAGAAATTATATTTAAACTCGAAGATATTCTGTGAATTTATCTTGCTGATCAGATGTAGTATTGATTTTGGCTCATACGTTAAAGTATGAAAATAAACGAATGACTATATGTAAAAAAGTGTCTGTTGGTTTTGATAATGGCGCCAGTTTATAAAGACTGAGCTACTTCTTGAACGGAACATGTCTGCTTATCGCAGAGCGGACAATGGTGGTCACTGAGATCGATTGTACTCTCTGAGCATTGTACACGTTTTCAGCACGCAGTCATAGATTAAGTAAAGCCTACTCAGCTCAGATCTGGATTTTCCGATGGTTTCCTATTGTTAACCATGAAACAGCGATCCAGACCTGTGTTTTATACTCTAGCTTTCGTTGTGGGGGACACATAGTGAGGTGGCTGTACAATGCAGAATGATCTGAAGCAGAGCTTGGCCAGGAAATCCTACAAGGATTATGGGAACGTGACCAACACTCCATTAAAACTCATAGCTTTGACCTTTGTGAAAAATGTTACAGGGAAAGTTAAGCTAATGACCCTCGCCATTCATGCGACCCAATAATTGTTTCTATGTTGGGAGAAACCAACTGAAATCCAACTGAAAAGTTGCACATAAATCATATGTACACAAGGTAATAGTGTAATCCTAAAATCCAAAATTCAGTTTGTAAGAAGTTATGGAAGGATCTTGTCACTGTATTTATTTTCGTTGCATTTTCATATTTTGTTAGACATTAATTTGTTTATGATTCTCTCTTTTTCTGTTTTGAATTTTTGTTTTCATTGGCTGTTATATTCGAAGAACCTTAAAGTAGACGTAGGGCTACAGTAATTGTGAATTAAAGGAAGTAATGCTGTTTCCAGAGATTGTGAAGTGAATCTTCTGGGCAAACAACACCCTCATTGAGCAGAGCACTGTATGGGACCACTTAACATGCCGTGGTTAAACAAACAGTGTTCTGTAGTTGGCCTTAGGCTAAAATCGCCCTCCGGGTTTACAGTAATTAGAGTGCGATAGATTCTTCAGATTTATAGTACATTTCTGGTTAGTTTTTAATAGATCGAGATGGGACAGGCAGTAAAGTGGAGTGGTTTACGGCTCATAATCTTGACGGGAGGCCACCGGTCCTCATAAAAGTGTATAACACGTCTTTACAGTCATCCTGAGGCCGTTTCGTTGACCTCTGGACTATCTGTCCAATAACTCGTTCTCATCTAACGATAAAACAAAAATATCTCTTTGTTTTTGCTGGGGTTTTTTTTCTTAAGCCCTGTTTTGTTTTCTAATTACTTGTAATACTGCCTTCAGGGGGGATGTATTGATAACTCCCATCTCGTCTCGCCCTGGTTAACACTTGACAGCTTATTGCATGGTCCCATAAGCTATAATTCCTACACCAATCGTACCCAGTTATTTAAGGTTTCATTACCAACATAATATAAAAACTCACATTTTCTTATTAGTATCATTAAAAAAATAAGTATCATTAAAAAACTAGATTTCCCACTTTATGTCGTGTCATGTATGCTCTCGAAACCTTCACTGTTTGAATAGGTTTTGTGTATTTCTCCCAATATATTCTGTGAGAATCCGCACTGCAAGATTGATTGTAGAAAAGGCATGTTTTTTCTAAAGCCTCTGAGGTCATGTAGTACATATGTACACCCAAATAAACTTAGCAGATTCAATTCCGTGCATGCCCTCCTGAAGTATGATTTTACATGCATGTAAGTGTTTGATAATTGTCAAGAGAATTAAGCATATGTTTCTGATTTTAATAATCAAATTCTTTACCCAGAATTGAAATAACAATAACAGTTCTTATTCCCAGTAAACTTACAACTCAAATAAAAAGATATACATGGTGATTCAATATTTCTGTTTATATTAAAATCATTGTCAATTGTCAAAGTTTACTCTATTTTGTGAAACTCACAGTGGAAATAATGCTATATTCTAATTTCTAAAATGGAAAAGCCATATTTGCATTTTAAGTTGATTATATCTCCCTTCTACTTAATTATCCTCTGATTATTTCTTAATAACTGTTCGTCAAAATGCAGTTATATTTTTTTTTCAAACTATGTCTTTCTTTAAACATATAATTTAATTAATTCAGGATCATGGTTTTAATTTTCTGGAAAAAATTTCTGTTAACGTTATACACAGAAGGCATTTGTATAGACATGTATTTCACTCAGTCAGCTGTCGTGACAAATGTTAATAACGCTGAGGCTGGGTTCCCATAGACCCTGACTGCGGTATGTAGCTGACCATTGCAGCCAGTTATAGAAATGACCTCTTCATTCTATACCCGCATGCTATGGCCGTGTAATTAACCACTATCTGTATACAGGCTTTAAATGAACGCGCCCATTGGATCGATATTAAGGCTGCTTTCATGCACACAGCATAGATGCCTGTCCATGCTATTGTAACTTATAGGCATATTCAGATCAACTCTTGTGAATTAGACTGTTGGCCTACATGAACTGATTTGTTATTTTATTAAAAAAGATAGATATGGCAATCCAGAAACCCAATTAATAGTGAGACATGGCACAAGAATGTGATTAAACTGACCATATTGCTTGAAATATAGTAAGGTCATTTGGACCGTTTGTTGCAGATAAAAGAAGCTATATATCGTTTGTATGCACGATACAAATTAGATGCATCAACCTATTTACTTAACTGGGACCAAAACATCGACTTAGATTTTGCTGTGTGTCGAAATAAGATTATGTCTTGTATTAACCATTTAGACCATACCAAGCAGTATTATATAATTTACAAGTTAATTAATCTGCTGTACAATTAGGTTATTAGTTTGGGTGTATTGGGAAAGCTAGAAGTCATTAACATATGAATACATTTCTAGGCTTCCGTTCCCACAGGGTTTGCTCTGACTATATATCTCAAATAAAGGCCACTGGACTTAGATTGACATTTTCAAAGAAAATGCTCTTTTGAAGTATTATATCTCTTTTATGGTGTATTAGGGGAAAACTGATGGAAAACAGTAGAACGATATATGTAGTTAGCATATGAAATGTAATGACAAGCAATATTGTCATATGGAATAAAAATATGTAATGTCATACTGGTTATGTGCGAAAAGCAGTATTAATATACACCATAACAATAACAGTAGTTTTCTTTCATCTATTGTGTGTTTCATCAAAGTATAGAAATCAGAAGATTTGAAACTTAAATGGCTTTGCTATAACTATAAAGGAAGAATATCGTGTGAGTAACAATTAAATAGAAAATCTTGTCTGTTCTTAACAGTTAATTAAGTTAGTAAATGAGCGCATTTCTGTATTCATTACAATCAGATATATATATGACAACTGAATGAAACATAAACAACTGCTGTTTCAATTCAATGTCTCTGTGCATGGCAAGAGAAACAGATTTGTATTTAGTTACAGGTTTTGACATGGGTTTTTTTATCGTCACTTAAATAGGACTTTCCCATGCACAAGACAAATTATTAACTTATACGATTTGACGTTATCTTAACCGGATTTTCTTCTCAGTCCTAAAACATGGAATATACATGTACAATTCTTTAAACTCATTATGCGTAAACTGACTAAGTCATACTTCTCGATTATTTCAAATGCATTTTATCTCAAAATCGGTGGGCGGTTGATAAGCGCTTCATATTACCCTTGTTCTCTCAAAGGTAAGGGGCAACATTTAGCCCTAGCTGCCCTAGAACTGAGGGGTAACACGAAGTCCATTGTTTGCGTGGTTTCTTTGTATTGCGTAATGTCATTGTACTGTATGGTCTTGTCAATGTGCCTTGTTGGCAGTGAAGTGCTGGCTGGTTTCATCGTGCCTTGTTGGCAGGGAAGTGAGGGGTGGTTTCTTTATCCCATGCGAATTAACCTTAAGTACGGTTTAATATCCCAATTAAACAATCAATATCACTTACGAGTATCAACACACCTGTTTGTCACATACCTGTATGTCACCATGTAGGGATCATTTCGAATATTTTTATTAACTTTATAACAAGTACAGACAAATGTATAAGCGAAGACAACTAATTGAACAGTGGTCTGTTACTCTCAATGTTACTGTTACATGACAGTAGGGAAAATGTCTGACCGTTAAGATATCCAGTAAGTGCTGTTCTATATATTACTTTTATTGCTGAGAAAGGAAATTGTGCTTGCTTCCTAATTTTCCTTTTTATCTGTGTTTTACATAATTCAGTACATCTGTCATCTGAGGCTGATGCTTGAGTATATTTGTAAGCAGCAAGAACACTCTACGTTGAAGTGTTCTCGTACGTCTTCGCTCTAATTTAATCTGTCTCGTCTCCTTAACATATTGTTCACAGAAAAGGCCTTGTTGAATTATATTTCAGTGTTGCCATAGCATCCCTGTTGTTTACCTACTTGATATAGACTTGCATTATGCATGAGATAGCCGCATATAATCTTAAAGTCTAGGATATCCTATCTGTTTTATTGTACTATGTCTCTTATTCTTTTAACTTTACTGTAGTGTTAATAATTTAATTTAAACTCTCCTTTGTAGATTTCTGGGCTGTTAGAGTCTTGACATTAGCGCACCCGCCTCTTTCAATACGAGACACAAATCATTGATACTGAGGCCATTTGGTCTTATGGATTTCTAAGGGAAGGCCAATTCTCTCTCCATCATTCATTTCCCGTTATTGCGTGCGCTAATGGGCTGAGATTGTATCGAATGGAAAAACTCTCCAGGCAGGGCTAATGCGACAAGCGAAAGGAAATAGAAATGCCGAGGAGATTAACAGCTCCCTCTAGCGGACTGAACTGAAACCAATTTGTTATGGTCACTAGGCAATGATGCTATATTAGTTATGTTTTGCAAGGATAGAGTTTCTATGTCGGATATATCGAACATAAATGGGCTCGTGAAGGTCATTCAATCCACTGTGTTCTAAAAACTAACTGGAGATTGGTATAAAGTAGTTCCACATAGTATGCTGATAATTCATTGAATGTTCAAATACGTTATAAACAATATTAAATTTTGATATATCGATGACATTGTGAGTGAAAATATACAGCACTCCTATAGTTTACAAGAGCCGTCACATTTGATAAGAAACGAACTCAAGTAAAAACTGCAACTAGTTCTCACAAAGTGAAATTTCGGTGTCAACACTTGGAGAGTAGCCTTTATAATTATGGTCAATTATACTGAGCTCCATGACGTATATTCATTGTATGATATTTATAACCATATAAGTCTCCTAACGTTGTCATTAAAACCTAATATTTCATTATCTAGTTGAGGGCTATCTATCCAGAGAACTTAATTGGTGAAGTAATATTTGACCATTAGGATATTTCCTGTTGATAACAACAGCTTCTGGTTTATTGAGAGACGACATTTTCGTGTACATGTTATAAAGTCAGCAGTCAACAAACAACAGTTTTACCATAGGCCTGTTATTTCTGTTTTCTGGAAGATAACTGCAGGCACATACTGCATAAATATAGAATAGTGCATATACTGGCATCAATATTCAGACTTTAACATTTTAATTAAGTTTTTTTAAATTTAGTAAATGAATAGAGAATGAAATTCCTTAATTTTGTTTACATTGCTTACTGTGTCTTTTTTATCTCGAACATAAAATACCTGACACTGTTGTGCTCATTAGCATGAAACATTAGCATTTGTTAGCAGGTGCATTAAAATCTGACATATATGGAAAAACGACTTAAGCATCTGGTACATGCTGATAAGCCCTGCAGCTATGCAGATTCCTAACTGTATCTACAGTGTGACCTCTCACTAGTGATCTTTATTATTTTCAGGATTTAATACCGATTTTATTACCTGAATGGCAATTCACACAAGAAGGTTTTATAGTCATAAACGTAGACTGGTACTGGCTAGCCTTTTTGACAGCCTTATATTCTCTGAAATTTCAAAATGTGAAGTTAAACGCATAAATACTATAGCATCTTAAAACGAGCGTTTCCGGGATTCTTCATGTAATATCATGTTGGAGTTCTTGTAATTGAATGTGTTCACAAGTACATATACACTTTAATATTCTTTGCTTACTACTTTCGTCTGTTCAAAAAGTAATTAGTACCTGGACATAAGAATGTAAAGTAAATGTTTGATGTGTTACGGATAAAGTGTTATTTGTGTTATCCAGTATGTGCTGGGATTGTGATGAGGCTTAGACCTCATATAACCAGTGAATGTCATGAATAGCACAGACTAATGATCCACTTTGTTCAGGCCTGATTACTCACCCATGGGCATTGGGCTGATTGGGCAAAAGAAAATTCTTAGGCCTGGTAGCTTTTAATTTTGTTTCCAGGAGTTGTTCCTCACTGTCTTCTGTAGCCTGAAGCGGTATCGAGGAGACGTGTTCTTCCTGCTAGGAACTCGCCTGTCTAGCATCGCTCACAATAATTCCGGCTGGTTGGACTTCACCACGGATGCAGCCTCGCCTCCTCTCAGGCAGGTCAGAGAACAAAGAGCTCTCTGCTGGGAGACATGGGATGAAAGAGGGGTGGCTGCCTCAGCTGACAACCCACAGGTTTTTTCTCCACCTCATTAACATGATTTTCCCCCTCCATTTTGAACTAATCAGTTGTTGAGAAGACAATCTTGTATATCAAAGTCTCTCTCGCTTGTTGAACCGTCGCAAAAAATACGGCTTCTATTTATTAATTTATATTAATACTTTTGCAGGTAATTATAAAACAGATACATTGGTCTGACATTTTATGCGTGGATTTATTAGTTTTCATTTTAATCATGGCCCACATGCGTCTCAGGCTGTCATAATAGTTGGAAGAAACACACCAGTACATGTTTTTCAGGTCTAAGATTTTTAATAGAGTGAAGCCTACAGCCTTTCTTTCGTGTATAACACCTTTTGTGAGGTCACAAGTGTGGATAGGTAGAAATGCATTATTCACCTTATCTTTCACATGTTAAGTGTTGGGAACTGATCTGTGGGCGCGTTATTATTGTATATTGTTTCACTAAAATTGTCTGATAAAGCGGAATTAGACGGCATAAAACTCGTTAACGCATTGCTTCACATCATTAAGCTGGGTAATTCTAGACGCCATTTTGAGGGAGTTCTCGCACCGAAAGAAACTATTGTCATGACGAACAAAAGCAGGAATTGGGTTAAACCATTCAATAGATTTGCAAGGATAAAGATGAATGGATTTAACTGCTCTGACATTTTTAATCTTTTAACAGTAAAATTAACTTGGTTATCATCCAAAAAGAAAAATAGAAACCAGCTACTCTCACATAGATAATTCTTCCAGAAAGTTGTTAATTTTTGTTTTGATTGTAGCAATCCAAATTGATCCATGCTGTCCAAAATTGACCAAGTTTGTATTTAAGGCAAGCTGTTACCATAACTGTTATCCAGGTTGTGTGAACGGTCCATTAAGCGAGGATCAGTAAACCAGTGGATGGCGAATAGGTTTAGTTGACCCAGGAGAGAAGACATGGGAAAGCTTTTGTGATGCTGATACATATCCCGATTTCTGGCGTCCAGTTGATTGAACAGTTTAGAATCAATCGATAGTTTTATTGCATAGTGCCTTAAACGGTTATAGGTGGACTGAAGCTAATTATTTTTGTGGCTGGCTTCATGTAGACGTCATCGCAGCCGGTATTAACCAACACACTCGTGTTGTTTTCAGCACATAATTTTTCTAAGGCACGGCACTACAATTCTGGCATGATTGAATGAAACCATATCCAGTTTGTAACATCAGGAATTATGCCTCCGGATCGTAATACCAGCCAATAAGTCTGTGTAAATATCCAGTGACTAATTCTATAGGAGCCGCTCATTTCCGCTATTACACAGATCGATTTTTCATCAATTGCTAACAACCTCTTTACAAGGTACTTTTTAAGGTAGTCATTACCGATGTAATTGGAGCTCGTTATGCTTATAAGCAGCTCGGGAAATTGCATTATTTTTTTCGATTGATTCATAAGAGATATGAGATTGGAAATTCTTAGATAGCTGGCTATCTTAAATTTCAATGTTATCTTTGTAATTGCTAAAGAATAAGGTTAAAACTTGACTGAACTAATTGTCTGAATTTGACATTTTATATTAATACTAAATTTTATCGATACCATTCCATAGATATGCTCCAGGCCAGGGTATTGTTCCACAAAGCGATCTTAACCTAAGCCAATCTTAATTACCATGACGAAACAATACCTTCCGCCCTGGTTGTCATGACAATAAAGATAAACTTAGATCACTTTGTGGAACGGGCCCAAGAACTGGAAATCAAAACGTCTTTTACCGATTACTTCTGAAGTGGGCCTCCAAGGTAAACAAATGGCCGTTTTGAGGCGTATTTTTAAAAAATGTCAACTCCATGTTTATATATTCGTTTTAATTTAGTTAAAGACAACACAACTTGAGGCATCTATTTAGATATTCATGTTCACGTGCGTTTGTCTTAGTTCCAATGCTGATTAAGGTAGTTAACGTTAGTGAGGTACAAAGATTGAGCAAGCATCGGTATGCAGTCTCATCGCACTAAATCTGGCAGCAAACACCTGCTTGACTGGCTGACAAAGATTTTTAAAGAACCTTGATGAAAAGAAAGAGAGAGGATAGCCATGCGAGTTTTATAATTTATATAAATAAAACCTCAGAGATAAAAGTGCCATTGGCTGAGGTAAATATATTTTATTGGCGCCCGCTCTAGGTTTAGCAAACCTACTGATACAAATATGCCGTCCAGTCTCCAAGTGTTAATATATGGCTCGAGTATCAAGGCGCTAAAGACGTGCTCAGGTACTAATTATCGTTAGCACCTGATCTTTCTATGGGTGATATGATCGAGCCGACCTCGGTTGTACCGCGTAATTTGTACCTTTTGTGTTGGTCCATGAATGGGACAGAGAGGTTTTCTTTGGGTATAATTCTCGGATACACTACGAGTTGTTCTGTGAACAACAGCCGTGTCAGACTACAACACAACCCGTCATTTAATTGTCTGTAACGTTTGTACTGACTGGTTTATATTCGACTCTCGGGCTATGGACTCGGGATAGAGGAGACGGTTTGGTAGGAGGACCACGGTACACTCAAGAGTCTTGCACACAGTAGTCCTGAGCTCTCCAGTCTGTCCACACATGCTTCACAAGACGAGCACCATGCTTGCCCTGAAACAGATAAAGAGCTGTAGGAAAACACTCCTGTATAAATATTTATGTAAATATGTTGGTCTTACAGCCAGCTGTTAGTGCTCCAATTGATTCTATATGGAGAGAGATAGAACATCTCCCTCTTCAGCACGGCCGGAAAACATAGGCTGTACAAAAAGTCTAAACAACTGAGAAATCCTCTCCAGTTTGAAATGTTATCTATTCTACTGGCTATAGATACACTAGATTCACATAAATACACTACAGCGTATACTACGTTCCAAATATACATTGTATACTACGTTCCAAAGATACTACATTGTATATAATCCACCAAAGTTACTACATTGTATATAATCGACCAAAGTTACTATATTGTATACTATTCGCCAAACATACGATATAAATAACAATACACTAATAATATTACATTGTATGTCATGCTCCAAAGATACTACATTGCATTGTATACTATCCATCAGAGATACTACTTTGTATACTATCCATCAGAGATACTACTTTGTATACTATCCATCAGAGATACTACTTTATATACTTTCCATCAGAGATACTACTTTGTATACTATCCATCAGAGATACTACTTTGTATACTTTCCATCAGAGATACTACTTTGTATACTATCCATTAGAGATACTACTTTGTATACTTTCCATCAGAGATACTACTTTGTATACTAACCTCCAAAAGTACTACATTATGTACCAAATACACTAAAACGTTCAGAGATACATATACTTCATTGTAGGCCTATACTATCCACCATAGACACTTCATTATATACTATCCATAAGAGATATTTCATTGTATACTATCCTTCAGAGAGAATTCTTTGTATATTTCCACCAGAGATACTATATTGTATACTATCCATAAGAGATACTACATTGTATACTATCCATCAGAGATATTTCATTATAGATATTTCATTGTATACTATCCTTCAGAGATAATTCTGTG
The DNA here is from genome assembly GCA_034783835.1 of Mopalia ciliata. NCBI lineage: Eukaryota > Metazoa > Mollusca > Polyplacophora > Chitonida > Mopaliidae > Mopalia > Mopalia ciliata. The sequence continues at coordinate 17,148 of JAVFBW010180898.1, forward strand.
TATATTTCCACCAGAGATACTATATTGTATACTATCCATAAGAGATACTACATTGTATACTATCCATAAGAGATATTTCATTGTATACTATCCATCAGAGATACTACATTGTATACTATCCATCAGAGATACTACATTGTATACTATCCATAAGAGATATTTCATTGTATACTATGCATCAGAGATACCTTATTGTATACTTTCCATCAGAGATACTTTATTGTATACTATCCATCAGAGATACTACATTGTATGCTATCCATCAGACATACTTCATTGTATACTATCCATGAGGGATACTACTTTGTATATTTTCCATCGGAGATACTACATTGTATACTATCCATCAGAGATACAACATTGTATACTATGCATCAAATATATTTCATTGTATATTATGCAAAAACTCTACATTTTATACTATACTATCCACCACGCTACAACAGTACTATCCACCAACGACACTACATTGTATACTTTAATGTAACACTTCCAAAGATTTGAGTTTTAAAGCTTGCTAGAGTTTGGATAATTTCGTTTGCGTTATAGTCATTTAACTCCGTCAACAGTCCACCGCCGTCACCTGGCCTTCATTACACTGTTGTGACAGGGGACTATGATCCCAGAAACATAAATTAGTGATAAAAGTGCCGATAAGCTTAATCATGTTTACCAATTATTTATCTGTCTAGTCTATTCAGAGCCCCTCTTCTCCTCCTGGCGATAACATGTAAAAACACACGCCACGGTCATGATAACAATCGTGACGAAACGGTGTTATCTAATTAGATTAACATTAGGACTTGTACATGTATAAAAACATCCACACCTAAAGCTTGTTATCAGGAAGTACGAATAAGACAAAAAGGGAAGGAATTAATAGACCTACATTTGCTGTCGTCTTTTCTTGTAAATGATAATATATAACATATTTGTTAAGAGTAAACGGATGGAGTAATGCAGATAGCACTAGTTTTGTCCGGAGTTTTTATTGTTGTTTTGTTTTTGTTTTTTTGTGGTGTTTTGTTTTGTGTGCTTTGAGTTTGATTCCTTATTAAAGTCACAGATTATAGCCCTCTATTAATATCGTATGAAATAGATTTGTAAGAAACGTTAAAGCATCAAATAACAATTTACTCGGACATAAAAGTACTCTATTTTAATTCCCCAAGGAATGTGAATCTGTGAGTGTGATTTAAGTTTGAAAGTCGTAAATATATATCGTCAGTGTTTTTAGTAAAGCTTATTTTGAGTTGTTTCATTTTGCCTCAGTCTAGAGCCTGTAACATAAGAACTTAGTTTATGTCTTAGGTCTGTTCTTTGTGCGTTCAACTCACAGTAAAGCTGTGCCGCTCACTCCAGTTGTATTATAGAAAATATGGTATTAATTATTTTAAACAGCCTACCAGCTAACCGGAACTAAGCTTAGAGCCAACACTAATAAGACGCCATGTGAAGTTTGTAACATGTTCTCAGTAATGACAGTCAGGAAATTAACCTAATCCTCAACTTTTTTACCACGTGACAACGCTTTTGTTAAAATATTCTGCAAGTCGTTCTTCTAATAGAGATGAATTTAATACGCTAAACGGATCGTTCAAAAGACAGGAATATTTTTTTAATATAACATAATCTACAATAGTAATTTAAATACCTCTGGAAGTTTTAATTCGATAACCAAACATAAATCTCACTGGCACAGGTATATCGATGATTTCTAACCAATGAATCACCTCATGTTTTCATTGTAAATTTTCTGGCTAGATTTTAATCTCGAATGGCCTTTTAGTTTTAACATCCACGAAAGCTCAGTGTGTATGACAATCTTTTTTTCTCAACTTTCATTTAGCAAACACTGCTTTGGATGGAATGAACAAAAAACCTCTTCATTTATTTTTCAGTCAGGAAACATTTAATACTTAGGTTATTTAAAAAAAAATTGAAAACAAACTGTTGGAGCCAGGATCTGAGTTCGTGAGTTCAATGTGGAATAGATTAGGCTTGTTCAATTTAGTCTTATAATTATGACCTGTTCCCTAATGGACACGTCGACTCGGGGAAAACCCATGATAGAAAATAAACAATGGTCAATAATTAGTATTTTCTACGGTCAGGTATGCCAATTAAGCACACTCTTTTATTGATACTGTTTTCTAAAATTTCCTTGTGTGTATTATAATCTCGTATAGGTTCCCTTTTGGTCTATTGAACACCAAAACCTGTATATTCACGACTGTTTATTCCTATTAGATAATTGATTATTTATTTTGCAGCCTTATGGAGCGCACACCATTTAGCGCCAAGGCTCGTCACACCAGGCATCTTTGGTTACTACTCTTGATTGTATATCTCCATGTGTGTCTAAAGCTTGGTCACACTAGGCAAATTTCATTGCTGCTGCTTCGCTCGAATATTTGCTGCCGAATTTATTCGGGCGACTGGGTGGAAACACTAGGCGATTTAAGGCGATTTCTTTTTGAAAGACCCCCGTAAATAACATAACGCATGCGCAGGTGCACTATTTTTAACATACTACAAATACGGCGGCTTCCAGAAAAAAGCGAAAAGAGTCTATATAAGCGGTTGAGGAATTCTTAAGTTTTTCGAACCATTTGCTTGAGTGGACACAACAGGCGAACGAGTCGCCGGCGATTACTAGTCGGCCGAATTGTATCCAACACACTTGATGTGCGGCGAATTCATTCGGCCTACTCTCAGTGACTGTTGCATTCTTAAATATAATAAATTCTACTTCCTACGTCGAGACCCAGGACACCCAGGACATCTTGTTTTGCACTTCTTTTAGTTGCTGGTCTGTGGCTGATAGGTCGCCCCAAATATTGGCGGAAATTAATGCGCGATGGCCTGGCATAGCGTACGAGAGCATTCTAAAATAAAATCAATTCTACTTCCTACGTCGAGAAATTGACTCTAAGATACACCTGGGCCATCTTGTTTTGCACTTGTTTTATTTGCTGGTCTGTGGCTGAT
>JAVFBW010180910.1:0-10686 GCA_034783835.1 Mopalia ciliata
GTACAGTAAAACAACACAATATGATTTCTAGCAGTGTATTTAGAGAACATATTATAATAAAGAAAACTTAAAACAAAGATAGGCCTCTGCGGGCTTTTAATCAATGCCAGGAAATTATTCATGTTTTATAGGTATTATTATCATTCCACCTTTCAGATCGTATTATATTGGAAGCCTTTTTCTATAGTTTCTTTATTAAATTCTTATTATTATTTCTATTTATCTGGTTATCACTCAGTATATCTCCACGCCTCAGACGTTTATATGTTTTGTCAGTCAGTCTTGGATTCGACAAAATGTTTTCATTGTTAATATAATTTCCTCTTTCAGACCGTGTTATATTTGAATTCAAACCCAGCCTCTTTTTTCCAATTCATATCATTATTTCTCTTTGTGGTTGTCGTGTAGTATATTTACATGCCTGAAAGACATTTATGTATGTTGTCTGCAAGTCTTTGACTCGACAAAGCGTTTGTATTGACTGTACACGGTACATTTGAATGTTTAATCTTGTTCTACACAGGACATCGCCCCGACAAGTTGATAATGCACAGTTAGAGACACTTAACACTGGACCCGGTTGTCTTGGCTACGCGAAGAACAGTCATGCATATTTTGTAAGTTTAATCAAATTCTAATAAACTTCCCGCAGTTTGCTTCAATAGACTAGCGAGCTAAATCACTCCTCTGTCATCGGTCTTGAATTCCCAGACGTTGACCTTTCTGGGCTGAGACTATTGGAAAACCCGCCACAGACAAAGAGAAACAGACTCGGCTAAATTCAGGCAGAAAAATGGCAAATCGGTTCCGTTTGTTCAATTGTCAATTAACGGTGATTTATTTACAGGTGAATTAACTTCTAGGAGCGTTGTATCTAGGCAGTTGACGATGAATTGTTCCAGTCTGTTTGATTGGGGTTTAACGTCGTAACCCATGGTGTTCCACTTATATGTCCACTACAATCTGTTTCTTCCCTAATTACGGTGGAATAACCGGGCGGAAACCTCGTAAAAAAACAACATGTGATTGCTGAAGCCACGTCATGTAACTCACTCAAGTGACAGACGAACTGGATATTCTGAACGGTAAATAGAAGTAAGATTAGTAAGCGCACACGCTAACCATTGAGCCACCGCCGCATTGTTTCAGACTTGTCTTACACATGTTTGTTTGTTTGGTTATGCCATTCTTCATGTGATTTCAATGATATGACATTTTGCCTGTTCAATGTGCGAATAAACAACCATTTGGCGCCTAAAAACTGACTCAACGAGTGCGGTGCATGGCAGCCCAACAAAACGGATTGATGTTGCTCCATATAACCCAAGATGACGGGAGCAGCAAGAAGGGTCGCCAGTCCACCGAACCAGCAACACACACCTGTTATTTAAACTTTGATTTATTTAATGAGGAAGTACTTGGTGGTCTCAAAATATATATTACATCAAAGAGCAGTGCATTGTCCATTATACCCGGTAGGTCAAGGTGCAGTATTAGGTGCACAATGCCCAATAATTCAAAGGACCCCTAGGCTGTGGTCAGCCATTGACCATGTTTCACAGAGCATGCGGAGTCGAACGGCAGATAATTAATGGGTCATAATATTTGGTAGGTCAAAAGACGATCCTTTGTTAAAATTACCTGGTAGACCAAGGGCCAATCCATTTTAAGTTTCGCAATACAAGGTGAGCTAAGTCAAAGGGCTTTCAAAATTTTAAAAACTTGATAAGTCAATGGTCAGTTCATTGGTTCACAATGCGCAAGTAATGCAATTCCGAAAAACCATAACTTCATTTTGATTCAAAATGAAGTTATTGTTTTTCGGAAGTACATTTCTTGTGTATTACGTTAATCTCTTCCGCGGAACTATTTTTTCACAATACTTAATGAGTCAAAACGCAGTAAATTTTTTTAATTCCACAGCCTTCTGGCTTTAAGGACTGCCTTTTCGGAGTCTAGCAATGCTGTCTTTACTTAGCAAGGAAGATTAACTTTCCAATTCATGTTTTATGGTCCATTATTGTTGGAATACACCGCCGTAAAAAAAGTGGAACCCTCTTAAGCACGGCGTAAGACACCAATCAATGGATCAATCAATTAAATACTACAATACAGTCCCTTGTTCACATCACTTGAACTTCAAAAGTCAAGTGTAGTTAATTGTTTACATTACTTTACAAGTTAAGGACCATTCGTTGTTCACTATACTTGGTACTTGGTGAGTCAGACAGAGAATTGTCATTGGTCACAATACAAATGACAGGGCATTGTTCATATAACTTGACCAGTTACAGGGACCATTCAGTGTTCACAATACTTGGTGATTGGTATAGGTCAGATGCTATATTTCATTGTTCACAATACAACAGGCAGTTAATTGTTCTTAACATTAATAATTCTTTAATCCAGAAATGTTCTTTGTTCACAATACCCAGTAGGTAGAAGACGCCCTGAACAAGTTCCAGGACAGTTAACTGCTCGCAATGTGTTCATAATTTAAAGTGCTCTTAAGAGCACCAGGTCAACATGAAGCTACCTCCCGACCCTCCGCAATTGGCCTTGCAGTTCAGCTGTACATGTAGGCGCATCATCTGCTATTTAGCAAAGTGTTCGTTCATCATATAGAACCACGTGATCCTTGACAATAATATTAATACTCCTTATTTTACCTAAAACATATTTTTTTCATAAGTGATACAATTTAACTTATAAAGTATATACTACCAAGTGTAAGTGAAATTTGTTAAACAACATATTTTTATTCTTTGATATCTCCGATTAAAATCATGGGCTGCACCCGACTTCATCTATTCCCCTACAAGAGAGACCTCTTCAATAGGTCACCGCTGATATACATGTCAGACTGGGAGTCGATGACAAGGTAAAATCAGTTAGAGTGGATTAATGGCGGAGCACGGTGTGAAAACGATTAGCCCGAAGCTGAGATAAACTGGGGGCGAGTTGTCTGTCCCTGCTGGGCACCCGATATTACCCTCGATAAGGTACGCATTTTCTGGTTAGCACCTTCATTATACCCGCGGTGTGACAATCCAGGCAGTCTATTGTCAGCCAAGTTCAGATCCCTATCCCTTTAACATGAACCATTATCGAAGTTGAAAAGCACACTGCGCACACTAGCGTTTATTTAACCATAATGATATCGCCCGTTAATCTATGTCATTTTTCAAGAAGGCTATCAGATCAGTTTCACCGCCCAGCTAGCACCTATGCCCGGAACGATTGCCCTTTGGGTACACGGGTGTAGAGAGGGCGACAAATTGCTAGTATGCATGAGGTTTGTTAAGATACCATCTCACTTGGATAACCCCCGAACTAATGTAATAAGTGCAAATTATACATTTAGAACAATTTCATCGTATATATATTTTCCAATTTACTTATAATTTTTTCTCTTTTTTTTAATATGAATTTGAATTTGTTTTGTTGGTGTGTTCTTTTTGGATTATGTTCTTTAGGTATTTACATGTGTAGCTGAGAGTTTGTTTTTTGTTGTTATTTGATTGGGGTTTAACGTCGAACCCAAACCATTGTTTTGTTTGATTGGTGTTTAACATCGTACTCAAGGGTATTTCACTTATATGACGACGGGCACAAAAACAGGACATCACAAACAAATCTGCTTCCTGTTACCTTTTAGCTCTGCGAACACCAGGGCAACAGAAAGCAATCTCTTTTTTCGCCTCTTACGATGGACCGAGCAAGCCGAGGGAGTATTCTTCAGGGCCATGGCCCACCCGCTCCCTCACGGGGCCCCAACTATTGTATTGGTATGGCAATGGAGTGTCCATATCAAACTGTTCTTGCTTAAATATGACGTAAAACCCAGAGGAAACCTCGTACAAACCACCCTCGCGAATGCCGGAGCAAAATATTGATACCCAGTCATACTTGAGCTAAAGAGACAGATTCGAACCCGTGAGAGGAAATTTGAAGTAGGTTAAGTAGGCCGACACGCGAACCATTTAATCACGCTTTGGGCTCTAGCTGACTGGATATTAACCCCCAAAACAAGATACTTTAAGTTCCACATACCTTAGATAACCAATATGGAATGCTTAAATGGTATACAATGATTTAATACTTATTGAAAAACTTTAAGGGCAAATTTACCCACAAAGAAGTGGCTTGTATATACCACGCTAGGAAACTAGACTAGAATTTATCTTATCTTTATATTTGTTATTATGTTAATTAAGCGCATATTTTCGTTTTCCTATAACTCTTGCAAAAAAAAATTCGCACCTTTTTGCTTGAGACAACTTACAACAAAAAAAAAATGCAAATCGCATCAAAAATCTTTTTTTTCTTGAGACAAATATAAAAAAAACATTTAATTTCTTTCCGACAACTTGCAAATAAAATATCGTATTTTATTTTGAGAAAATTTGGTTATTTCGTTTTTTTGAAATGTTACAAAAAAGATAATTATCGTTAAGACAATCGTTTTTACATAAAATTCCTTTCATTGTTGAGACGTTAACCGATTTCTATATAGAGTTTTGACAAACGCCAATAATATTTTCATCATTATCATTTTGGAACCCTATGAATTCCTGATCTCAAGGTCACATCGAGTTCGGTTTTCGTTTTTATTTCTTCTAAATCTATACCGTGTTTTTTCCACCACTCAAAATTACTCAATCAACAATAGAGTTGTGGGAAACATCTAGATAAAAAAGACGTGACTTAAGCGTATCTGTGCTAGAGCTTTAATCGCGAGTGAATAGCAACTTTTACCTGATTGACTTTGTCATATCCCAGTGTTTCTTAATTTGTAAATAAATGTATACAGGACGTACACGGTCTGTTTATTTACAAGATTTTCTCTTATTTTCGTCATTCATCTTGTAATACGACAAATTATGCATATTACAAAAAAACTTGACGCAATAAGATTCTGACTTAGTGTTTCCATTCAACTGTGAAATTAGAAATTGAGTGGATTAATTTTCATATTTCTGCCGGCGACAGAGTAAAGTCCTATCAAAGTATTTAAAATGTATCCAGATACAGCCTTTTCAGCGATGGTATATTGGTGGTTTTAACACTGTGCCTTCCTGGTTTCCAACAAACGCTTTCGTTTCAAACACGTCAGGTCCTTTTAAAGTTCAATGAATAACATGACCTAAATAAGTAAATTTATATAAGCATGAAATTTACTTCCTAAGTAAATATGTTTGTCTCTTCGGAATAAAGAACAATATAATGACAGGTTTATTTACGCGATTACCACTATAGTGAAATATATCTTAAACTATGTAACGTTTAGTATAAGAGCGAATCTTAAATATTGCACGAGGAAATCAACTCTAAATGGCTATTTCGTACGGGTCATTGCTTTTGACTGGTATTTCCACTCTGCGCTACTTGAAGTTGTGAAATGTCTTTGATCGACTGTACTAGAAGATGATTAAAAGCTACTTTATGGGGGAATAACGCTGTGAAGTCATTCATTGAACACAAAAGAGGCCAATTTTCCTGTAGTGTTAGTACGGGGACTTACGCCGTTTAAGTCACAGTACGACATGGGGAATACAGAACTTTGACAGACCTGTTGAAAAGATATTTAGAATGCCCCGGGGCAACTCTTTAAATCTACGACCCAAGAAAGGCGGGATCGAACATAGAGGTGAAGGGACAATGCTTTACAAAGCTGTTTTCAGCGTGTGTTGATTTTATTGCGGGCGTCTACGGAAAGAGCTCTGTAGTATATTTGATACTATTTCTACGTTATTGCTCCCATTCAACACAATAGGGTATAAAATTCGCTTTAAGGGACTAAGCTTTAAACGTGTAGATGGTTTGGACAACTCGAACGTCTTGAAGCGAGACGGCTTAGAAAACACAAAAAAGAGGCATTAAAATGTTTACTATAGAATGATCTATAAACTGAATGACAGAGTTGATTCTTCAAAAGTGACGCTGCCAATGGAGAGAGCATCATTTATCACCGTAGATGGTGGCTTGCTTGTCAATCAGGAGCGAAACTGAGACCGGGCTTAATTACAGGTTGTCGCTTCTCGCTAAAGGACGGGTTTTCAACTCCAACCTAACCAGCCCGAATTCAATTACAAGGGACAATGGACCCGGGGCAGCCGCGGTTCCTTCGACATCCCATCATTTCTCCTTTAAGACAACTTACCTTCAGAAACTCAGCGATGCATGAGCTTGAAGCGAACTGAATCGACGGCGATGGATTAATATTGCCACACCTGCGATCCCCCATCCCACAATCCGAGTATGAAAGAGCTATATGGACCGATGTTGGATTTTGCTGACACAAACAATTGGAACGTTGATCCTTCTAGATGGGCCACAGTACGAACTCTTCCGCAACGACAATCTCCTATTTACAATATATATCAATCATGGAAAGGCTACAAAGATGTCTGGCATTCTAATATACAGGTCAAACCATGCTTTCGTTTGTTGTGAATTTGTCCGTATGACATATACTGAGCGTTTTTGATGAAATAAATGCTATGCTAAAATTATGCATAGTGATACTGCTGATGTGAATCAATCAGCGGACTGCTTTTATCACTGAAGATAGAATAAAGTTTGAATCGACTGCGTAATTAGGTTGTTAATTTGCCAATTGACTTTGTTGTTTATCTTCCATATATAGACTTCCGGTTGAAATGCCACTACATTGTATTTCATTTTTGTTTTCACTGATTTATATGTATTCATGTGATTTTCAGTTTTTCAGGAAATCCCGTTAGTAAGCGACAATGTCGCAGATTAAACTTATGTACATTTATTGCCATTGATTGATAGATTATTTTTTGCGCCACATTCAGCAATATTTTAGCTACGCTGTGACGAGAAAACATTCACAATTATGTGGGTTTACTACTTTTTAAATTTGTTTTTATTGTAGAGAAAGAAAATTGTGCTCGCCTCCAACGATATCTGAACTCTGATAAATGTTTGAGGTCACTTACCTCGAGTCAAACCAGTCCAAGGCTTAGACCAGGCTTCTTAACTTATACGTCAATTAACGAATATATAACACCACATCAAGAGATGCCTTCTTTAGGGATGAACTCGTCACAACTCGAAGTGAAAACTGTATTTGAAAGTTCACCTACCCCATAGGATTATTTTCTTCGGTTACACAATTGTATGGCATCCCTTTGCCAGGGTTCTTAATCCGTACGTTCAAGTACTCAACGAAAATCAAGTACGTTCAATTCGAAATTGGCAGCTTAACGCCAAAAACAGAGACATTTCCACACGGCATTTACCTGTCAGTAAATGTGGCGAAACTTTGAGAAAATATTATGTTTTATCGAGCAGGATGTGGGTCTTTAACTAAATGTTCATCGATGCGTTTTGCACCAAGTATACGCCTTGTCAAACTTGCGCTCCTTCGCTTTTTTTTTTCTTCTTGTGACCCCTGGTTCATGACCGTATGTTTCGGGGAATTTTCTGTCCGCCAGTTAAACAGAAGAATTCTGCTTTTTCCCTAAAAAAAACTGGTAATATTTTTAATATTTTGTGTTGTGATCATGTTGGAAGCACAAATAATTATCACATCAGTGATGCTACTTCGAGTACAATATTGAAATTCAATCAATCAATAAACCAACCAATCAATCAATGGCCGCCGGCCCTCTACCTTCTGGTAAGATCTCCTAGGCAAAGGATTTTAACACAGAAATGGATTCTTCATTCGCTGCACATTAGGGTTACATAATCAAATCGAAATCTGTTAAAATTTATGAACAAGTGTTGGGACATTGACATTCACATTGAGCACCTATTGTAGCGAGGCCTTCCCAAAGCTGTGCGACAGGCGAATGGGAAGGAGTTTTGTGCTGTCCTGGTTCTCTCAGGTTAGGAGCAGCATGTAGCTGAAATGAATGTGATATCTCTGTATTGCGTCCTGTGATTCCCCTGTATTTATCACCCCTGGTCTTTGTTTGTTGCCAGTCGCGTTGAGGCCTATTTCCTTCACCCTTTGAGTTGGCACGCTGTCACAGGAGTGAAATAACTGCACGGCGTTAAACCCCAGCCAAACGAACAAACAAACAAACTAACATGCGATACACCGAATCAGGTTCCAGTGGTAGAGTTACACCAATACATCACTGATCTATGACTTGGACGTGTTACTGATACCTTGTCTCACTCTTGCACAACAACAAATCACATCTGATCGTTGAATAGCAGAGTATTGTCTGACACGATTTGTCACGTTTTTAGCCTTGTCTGAGATAACAGTTGACATATTGTATACGTGAGGGGGTGTTATATCCGCAAATTAACGGACCCCCGTGACCCCGATTAATCGACCCAACTATATATCTCCACTTACCCTATGGTTATCCTATCAACAACTAAACAGTTCGCGTATATACTGTCACAGGTATAGACACAATTGACTATTAGTAACCGTAGATCAAATAGTTGGGCTGTACTCCTAATAACAGGCAAACACATTATAATAATAAAAGTGCTGAATATATGTCAGAAAAGCACTTTTTAAGGAAGTACGTTTTGTTATCCTCCATACATTTATTAATCTGATTCTAATGAAAATCGTATATGTACTGCGTTACCAAGTCCGATCTCTGAAGCCTTTTGGGGTTGAGGTTTAAGGGATTTCATCATTGACAATATTGGTACAATAGGCCAAATATTTTCAAGCAAGTAGAACAATTATCATCCACAAAATTCGTAGGTTATATAAATTAATTGATTCGTTTCATCACGGTCAGACTTCATTTCTAGAGTAAATGTTTCTTAATATTCATCTTTTATCTTTAACATAAATATTTTTTTATTGATATTTTAATATCTTCCCCATACTCACACGCGAAACAAAATATATATCCAATTGATTGATAACGCGCCAGTATCACAAATATATATCAACAGTGTTTATTGCCTAATGTGATTGGGTTTAATTTTGGAGAATGATAGTGTATTGTCAGTAATTGTTTGTAACATACGGAACGCAATAAAACTGTACATATAAGGTTGTTGAGTATATTGGCGTTACATATATATAAGAGACCTTAAAATGATTTCAAAACAACTTTTTGAAACTTATTTGAACACTTAATTCAAGTAAAGAAATCAGCATATAGACTTTTGTTTAAAGTTAAAGATATCACTTAGTTAAGCTGACCAAATCATTATAAATTAATTATAGTGATGATACATAACATTTGGTTACATGATGCATGATGCAGCTTTTGAAATTTGCTCTCCATGTATACGGAAATATTTTTTGGAATACGATTGTCGTGAATACCGTTCGATACGATTTACTAACTTACACACTAAACACTTTTTTAAAATGGATAGTTTCTTACACAAGAGACATTTTATTATTTAATAATCCGCTGGATGTAAAGCACTCCAGGCATGTGCCACGGGTGGGTTCTTCACAGGAATTACAATTTTGGCTGTTTTTTATCATAAACTATACGAGTCGAGTTCGAATCCCGGTAGAGGCTACCAACATTGTCTTTCTTTTCAATGAACACAAGTTGAATTCACTATATAGCGTAGAACCGCTTCGTCGTTTTCCGCTTCGGAGAGTTCTACCATGTAAAGAAACTAGTTCCTTTGACCAATATGTTTTCTTCTGTAACGGACTCATAGTCGAATTATTGTGGAAAAGATTCCCAATGTTTTGGATAGCTACGTGTGATACGTGCTATAATAGAATTCACTTGTTTTGCAATCTACACAATGTAAGGTTTCTCGGTACTTCAGAGCAAAAAGACGTATTGTCTCGCGAGGTCCATTTATCAATTTCGGTGATTAGTTTCATGCTCTAAAGTCCGGAGCAATAATCGGTTCTAAGCTAGTTTCTTCAGAGATATTTGTTTTCCTCGGCTCGTTTTCGTTGACGGCTATAATTTATTCATCAGTCTTGTTTGGCGTTTTTATTTGCTTGCTAAATGCCGGAGATCAGCGGGAGGACAGTTCCATTGAGGGCAAGTTCTAACGAGCAACCGCAATTTTCTCCCGAGTAATAGTCTAGGAAATGAACTGGGATGGCGGCGGAAGTATTCTCCACTCCACGGGACATGACTCCCTGTCGCGAATACGAGGAGAGCTGGGATAGCTAAATTCTGATTGGAGACGGCAGCCCGGCTGGGGGTCTCCAAATCAAGATGGATGAAATACTGAATGCGCTGTTTACCACGTGACTTTCCAGGGGCTATTATTTTAAGGTTCTTTGATCCCTGGAAACGAAAAGAGAAGAGGAATACTTCCCGAGGCGCGTGACTTTGTTAGCTCGAATCTTATGTGTAGAAATACTATCACATTACTCGTTAGCATAATGATCTCTTTGTTTTTAAAGGTGTTTCACAAAGTAGCATATGGCTGAAAACTTTCTTTTTGTTTTCCAATTTTATAGACCAAGTTAACTTGATTTTCTTTCATTAGCGAGTCGGCAAATAAACAACTCTCTTTTATATGTTCATGCTCTTTATTATTTTCCCTTAAAATATGCTGTGTTGCTTTTACCCCCAAAATTTCACACTTTTTAATACATATATATTTCTAAAAGCAGTTACACTGGCACAGGGATGTAAAGCAATTAAAATCGAAAAATCTTATAATGTTCTAGATATCTCCCAGAGACAAGTTTCTAAATAAACCTTAATCTCGAGTTGTGTTATGGGTAACCTACAGACA
>JAVFBW010180942.1:0-10684 GCA_034783835.1 Mopalia ciliata
GATTATGAAAATGGAAATTAATGTATTGTATTACACACAAAAAGTTTTACTTATTTATAGAGCATGGTTTTGGGGTGGTCTTCCCCTTTAATGTAAGGCTTCGGTATTAGCTTATCTCCTTTGTGTTGTCATTTCGCTGTAACCTCTATTTAGTCATATTTTCTTGAACTGTTTCCTTTATTGTACAACTTTTCTATCTCAGTTTTCGATAACTTAAATACAATTAGGCGATAATAATAGCAACAACCACAATAGTAACGGATTATTTGTTTGATTGGGTAAACAGATGGAAAAATCTAACAGTAAAGATAGTATTTTAAGACGATAGGGATAAATATACCCGTATCTACCTGGGGTGGCCAATCCCTGTCACATTTGGGCACATGCATATCAAGTGATGGGGTGTGCCAACCTATAATCTTTAGATTAAAAATAAAAAAAAACAAAAATGGCTCAACAATTTCATGCAACCTAAACCACAAGGAGAGACATAATACCAGTACGCGAGTGTACATACTGGTTCAAGTTTTTTGGCCCGTCAATGATACCGGTAGTTATTTCGACACTTGCATTGATGCTAAATCTCATTTTGCCTAGATGCAACAAAATATATATGGCGAGCGACTTACCATGTGCGGCCGTTATTAATAGTGACACCGTCAGTATGATGCTTGTGTAAGGCACTCGTTCCGTCATCTTTATACCTGCAATAACAAACAGAATACAACATTGATTAATTATACAGGGGATAAAATGTTACGGGAATTCATACGAAGGAAGAAAGGGATCGTAAAATAAGAATGTCTTTTTTGTCAAAGAAAAAACGGCGTCCATGTTGTCAAACGCAATTTATATCGAAATCTCCCAAAATGTGCAGAATGTTTTCCAGCGATTTTTGGCGAAAGATCTGACTCGCATACTTCTTGTATACAGAGCTCCTATTTACCGTTTCCGACTTGTATGGGACCGGCAAGCATCCATCTGAAAATTTACAAGGCTCGATTTAACCCAGTTTTCTATTCCACATCACGCTGCTATGGTAATTTTGATTAAGCCCTATATATCTAATGACGGATAAATAGACAATAAATAAACGATAAATCAATTTACGAAGGTATACCTACCAGCAGTGAGCCCCCGTCAAATGACAGTCAGTTTGATTTGAAGACGTGCAGTTTTCAAGTGCTGTATACAACAGCGATTCCCGGTACATTATTACTTAAGCAAAAAGTGTTCGTAACAGGGTAACGTTCAATGGCTGATATAGGGAGCGATACATTACTGAACTTATTTAAGTCATGAAATGAAAATAATGCGATCATAATTCTAACTACAGGAATACGTGGTTATCTACCGGTCATTTATTGACATCGCAAAGAGCTAGTAAAATATACCACGGCTTTGATAAACATAAACTAAATAACCAAAATACTGCACATCACCTGGACCCATGTCTTGATATCGACGAAGTACTTCAAATTGCCGAACTTATACGCGTGAAGAATTTACAACTGAAAAAGCTAATGACAGATACGGCAATATTCACAGTTAGTAAACACGTCTTGAGTTGGTAAAGATTTATGAATACCTGATATTAACATCTGTGGTGGGCAGGTGGATATTCACTTATGGAATAGGCCACTATTCTACTAGATAAAGATCATTGGTGTTGGGCTCTTTGTCGAACACTGATTTGTTCTGGAGATTATAACTGCAAGAAGAACTCGAAGAACTCTCTAAATATATGTCTGTGAAGTTAGTCTGCGGTCGGCAGTTTAATGTTGCAATTCTGTATCTGTTTTGACTGCCTTATTTGAGTTGTTAATTTGTTGGTAAACAAGAGATGGTCCCTGGCGAATAGCTAACTGCTAACTGCCAACCGCAGACTAACTTCACAGACATTCTAAATATGTTATGTGAAAGAAAGTGACACTGTCTTAATTATACTTGATTAACTGGTTGATTTATTGATGTTTTACGCAGTGCTTAAGGGTATATCACTTATATGATGGTGGAGTATTCCAACAATAGTTGACACTAGCACAGTAAAGATGTGAACCGTTTCCATAATGTTTGAAAGTTAACTTTCATTCAGTGCCCTTAATCAGAGGGCTATATATACTTGATCTAGAATCTTAAGAAAATTGTAAGACAAGTATGTCACATGTGCAAAATATAATTTGCAAAATAATTACTAAACTAAATGTGTTGATTTGTCAGCTGTGGACATCGTTTTCTCTATACTACATCTGGGTATATAACTTGTCAATGTAACACCCGAGAAACCCAGTCCCAAGATTACAAATATGTTAGCATTACTCGTAAGGATTCTGCGCAAGCGCAACAGATTTGTTGTTATACTGATCTTGGGACTTGGGCGTTACATATTGTCTTCCAATATGACCAACCAAGCACTCAGTTTGCTAATCTCAAAATCCTGTACCTAAAATGTCTACTATCTCACAAAGATCCATTATAGCATACAGGAGAAACAAAAATCTACCTACTGTTTAAGGCGAAACTTCCCTTAGAGTCAGACACGTTGCAACACTCATTCTCTTTAACATACATATTCATTGGTTAATCTTAATATCTCTGAAATGCCAGCTTGTATAGGCTGATTGACCCTAAACTATATCGAACATCTTGTTGGCTACATTTTAACGATATTTTATACACCATCATTTATGGCCATTACCTTCTGTCGAGATGTCTGTATATATGTACAACTCCAGGTTAAGGTTTATTAGGGATTTGTCATTGGGAATATATCTAGACTATAAGACGATTTATTGATTTTAATTAATCTACATCCCAATCGTATTCTTGCGAGAGTTTCTATAGTGGACGAGACTAAGACAACTCTCGTCCGCTATGCCAGGCCGTTGCGCATTAATTTCCCCCAATATTTCGGGCGACCTATCAGCCACAGACCAGCAAACAAAAGAAGTGCAAAACAAGATGGCCCAGGTGTATCTTTGAGACAATGTCTCGACGTAGGAAGTAGAATTAATTATATTTTAGAATATCTACATCCCTGTGCCAGTGTGATTGCGTTTTAGAAATACATATATATATTTTTTTCTTTTTTGAGATGAGAAAATATTATACAAGGTCTTTTGTGCAGGTAACAATACACATCTTTATACAACAATGGAATGACAACTGCGTATAGATAACTACAGGTGGGTGTAATCAGCTCTATGTATGTAGCCTTTGGTCCTATGCTCAACTGACATCGATTTAAGACAGCCCTCTCTTTTCTGTCAATTACATCAGAAAAAACATACTTGCATTGAATCTGGCCTGTTTTATCTTCATATACACTTGCACAGCGCTCACCCTAATTGTCTTATTGCCTATCACATGACTTCATAACATAACATGCAATTTATATCATACAGTACTGGTAGTCCATCAGAGTATATTTATACATCAGGTTATAAGAATTTCGTTATACAGTAGTAATAGTTAATACACTGTTAAAGTGCATGGGAACAAACGATTTTGTATTTTTTACATTACTACATAATCACATATGTGAACTTTTTTGCAATTTTCGACAGAAGTATAGCGCCTTAGCTAGCTAGCGACTTTCGCTACAAAGACGCTTTAACAGCACAATGGAGGACAATTTGGAACAATTACAAATATCGTGATACGATTATTTTTTATTCCTGCCATCTTTTTTGGCGTATGGTCTTATAAATCTCATTTCGATATCTTGTGTAAGAAAGCCTATACCAGCCAACCGATATGCGCTAAATAACCCCTTCACAACCACCACCATCAGAATTTGGAGGGCAGGCCTTTTTTTATGCAAGAGTTTTTTTCTCGTCTTACAAACCATAATTCTCACTAGTATTTTCATGCCTCCTAACAACAGAGATAAATATATACGATAATTTAGAAAGGAACAATTAACTTGGTCTTAGATTTTTGGAACAGGCATAATTTTATTACAGTCAAGATGGAAACATACATACCATTAATTTCTTTAAATGTTAGTTAATTTGTCTGACCTTAGATTATTAAATATACATGTCAGAAGATTATACCCAAGGGAAGTGTAATGATATACTTCTATTTTCTAAAATTGTTTTTGCCACTATGATTAGTTCATGGTCTAGTGAAAAGATCCCCGGAGGCCACAATTAATTAATATATTGATATAACCGAAAGCTGGACGTTTTAGTGTGTCCAGGACCATTGTGACTATTGATATCGAAGTAGAACTGGGTCGTTTCCGCCCTATGGACAAAATCGTTTTAGATATGATATTTTTAAATTCAAAGTGAAATGAATTTAAATTAAGTTTAACATTGTGTTAAATAAGATAATGGAGATTACACTTTTGACCTTAATATACTTTATTCTAGTTAACGACCTTGACCTTGTAAATCCCCGAAGCGGTGATGAAACGATAACATGTTAATTAAATCTCCTCCAGGCGGAAATTCTTTACACAACTTCTCTGAACTAAATAAAGGAACAGATTAACTGTGCACAATGTTAAAGCACATTATGAAAACTCAAGCGCAGAATAATTTGAAATTTTTTCAGCTTTATTTGAAGACGATAAATCGCGATAAATTTTGTTCTTACAGTACAATGGGCAGAAAGACAAACGATATCAAATGCTTGGAATCCTTTTGTGTTTAGATAAATAAAAAAGTTGCTAAACAAAATATTTTTCTAAAAATGCCACAGACCGTTAAGTTATTGTTGTAGGCCTATAGCTTTTTCACGTTCTGCTGAAAGTTAATTCGTTAACCGGTCTAAATGTGTCTATCAGTTCCCACTTTCTTATTCACCAGGGGCCGGTTGCTCGAAATGATATTAAATTTAATCCGCTATTACATGTCTGACCCTATGCTTTTTGCTCGAAAAGCGATTATTAGCAGCTAACACCAGATTAAATCCCTAATACCGGGTTAGAGATAGATCTTCAACATGACGTGACGTCATCCAATAGCGTTCTAAATTTAATAGCGCTTCGAGCACTCGGCCTTTGAAAATAGCCGGGAGCTTGGAGGTAACTTCAAATGATAAGGAAACTGTAAACTGGGGGCAGTGTCAAGCCCAGTGCAAAAATAATTGTAAAAATTCCGCAAGGATTACAATTTTAACATAGAACACAAGAATTGCAATAAGTCTCAGATATGTATAGAGACATATGCAGTTTCAGAACAGAGAGAGAGATACATTATTCCTGAAATACAATTTGCTTGCACGGTGCATAGTAGGTCAACAGATTATAGTTTTTCTGTAACAGCTTATCCTTCGGAGTAGAACAACAGAATACAATACGCATTGAAAATAAACAGTTGGGTTATAATAGAGAAATAAGCACATGGCATTAATCAGGACATTTAATGAACCTTGTATCATGGAATTCGGTGAACCAACTGCCAGTGATAGAGTTGGTATTCAGTTAAAATACTATACAAGTATACAGACGAAGTTAAATACAAATTTTCACAAATGTGCATTTTCACGGTACGATTTGAACATACGACCCCCCTTATCCTTATAATTGCCGCCTTTTGATTGGTCAGAAAAAAAAAGTACGAAACAGTCGACAAATGAAAACTCCGCAAATGAGTAGAATCCCATGAAACTGTTACTACAACAGCACCTTTACAATGCACATTAACGTGTACACCGGAGTATACTATAGCGCTATTTAAATACTCAGAGATATTTCACTTAAACTTAACAACTTATTTTGCTAACTTTTACTCTCACATTATATGCTTGAATAGTATATTTAATCTGAAGATAAGTTATAACTGACCTAGATTATCCATTTAGTGGGATTTAAAAAATCTGTATGTGAAAGAAAATATGTATCTGTTGACAAGAGTGGGAGAAGTTTATATATATACATAGATAAGCTCACAAACAGGTTTTAATTACGTATTCATTTATATTTTACTACTGAAAATATTAAGCATTTCTACTTACCTACATTTAACACACGACATTTGTTTATAAAACTTTATAAGCTATGTATAAAGACATGTTCGATAGTATCACATACGTATAAAGACATGCATTTTCAAGTCTATGCAGAATAGGCCATATTTGTAGCTGTTTCTATCTTTATCTTCCTTGATTAAGATCACATTTGAAAAAAAACACAGTAAAAATAGAAATGTGTGGAGAGTTTCAATGACAGATTTGCTAATGATATGGTATCAAAATTTGACACGCCCGTTAACGTTATGCTCTAATACATGTAGATTTATGATCAGATGACTAATTAATACATAGATGAGTGTCCTTCTAACATCATAATAACGTTAAAGCAGCTGAAGTAAAATTATAGCTGATCAAATAAGCCTAAATGGGACCAGTCCGAAGTTAGTTACGACCTTTGTTTGCAGTTTGATTGCGTGTCTGGTATGACATGACTTATCTTCAAATTCGACTTATTGTTAAATGTGCTTTGTGTCATCCTTCATACATATATAGACTGTATGGTTCTCCTTCATTAGTTATTCGAGAGTCAGCCTGAGTACGCCATGGATAGGGAGGACAAGTTTGGGTTTGCGTGTAATTTCTAAATTAGTAGTAGAGAAAGAAACACTGTCATGTTAATATGATTATAGTCATATCTAGGTGTGGTCGACATATTTATATAAAATCTCATTCTTGTATTATAAGCTGAATGCTTCATCGGCAACCGTTACTTCTCAAGTAGGTTAATACAGTAAATAATTTGCCTTTCAAATTGACTTTTGCTGAAGTTATCTCCACGTTTAATTTCGAGCAATATCAAGTGGTATATTAAAGAATAAATCTTTCATATGTATCTTCTCTTACCTTGTAAGATCAGCCAATCTCGCTACAGGTATAGGTATACAGTGGTTAGATCCAGCCCCGTGTACACCAGTAGAGGGGTAAATGTGTTAAGACAATCGCCCTGTGGGTTATAATTATTAAAACAAGGACCTGTAAAAACTCTCACTGCCCCACATGGTAAAACTTCGAGTGTAAACCGGTGAAGATGTAGATGCAGTATCTTATACTTATTAACCGGTAAAGTCTAGCCTACATTGTAGTTCGGACACGCCTGTGTGATTTTGACGCCGAGCCCCTCTTCTGAAGTCATCCGTGTCGTGTAAAGACATCGTGGGTTAAAACAACCTTAGTCAGTGATTACTCCTTCCCTTGATTACAAGCAGAAAGAATCTACCGTAAATCACCCAAAGACTTGTTAAGCGGAATTAAACATTTCCCGAAATGCAACATCCGGATTCCGGGTATAGGCATAGCAGATGGATGGATAGATTTGTTGGATTTAGGCCATGTTCAGTTTATAGATTATTAATAGTGAAAAAAACCTTCAAACGCCAAATATTTTTAGATGATCATGTCCATATTTTGTTGGTCAAATTCGATAATTTTTCTCTCAGCAAGTGAAAAGTGAAGCAAAGTGTAGAAAATTTGAATCTAATATCTAGATGCAATCTAGCGAAAGTGACTATGGCAGAATTTAAATACGAGTTGGGCAGAAAAACGACTTAACGTTGTAAAAAAAAATGTTAAATTAAAATCTTTAGACTTTTATGTAAATTCCTTTGACAGTATTAAAAATAAGTTGAGTGTGAATAATTAGAATATTTTTGGTAAAGTTACAGATCCTGGAGACTAATGCTCAGATGATGTGGGCCCACAGCTAGTCGGAAATAACCGCTTTAATTGTGTCGCTGTGAGCATTGTATTGGCAGACAAATTGTTATTAACCAGGTGCACTTTAATACCATTTGCTTTTTTCCCCCTGTATTTGGGGCTGTTCTTTCTTTGTAGATTAATACGTCCTCGGTCGGCCATTCCAATCAAACTTATCACCATAGGTTATTATAATTGTTAGTAATTATTTATGTCCTTGTAACAAAAATATAGCCTTATAACAAAACCAAGTTCTTCCAAGGCTCTCTATAAATGGTAAATCAAGTAGTAGTCAAGTTATCTCATTTGTCACACCGTCCACAGTCATGTCGTGTTCAGTTTCGTTTCCTGTTTATAACAAAATAACATTTATTGCGTTTAAAGTGATATAATTAAATTTTAGTGGTGTTCACAAGGAACCCAGCTCTGCGGATTCATACAGTTTGCACCTCGGTTTTTTCGTTCATACTCCAATGACCGTAAATGACTGCTGAGGGAAATTTTTTTCTATTTAAAAACAGCCTAATGGCATCTCAAATGTGCTAATTGATTGATTGACAGATTGATTGATTGATTGATTGATTGATTCATTGGTTGATTGATTGATTGATTGATTGGTTGCTTGATTGCTTGATTGATTGCTTGATTGATTGATTGCTTGGTTGATTGATTGATTGATTGATTGATTGATGATTGATTGATTGATTAATTGACTGATTGATTGACGTTCACGCCTTCGCTTAAGGGTATTTAATTTATAAGCGGCGATGTATTCCAACAATAATTGACACTGGTACAACCATAACATGTGAAGTGTTACCGACGGAAAGTTCATCTTTATCCAGTGCTAAGTAAAGACAGCATTGCTACTCTTCAAACAACCTGCCCTTAGCTTAGTGTTAAAATGTTTTGGAGGTTGTAGATTATCTTTCTCTATAATTATAATGTGACATAAGTATTTATATGGACTTAAATCTATATCTTTGTTTCTGATCGACCCGTTAATTAACTGTAATAAACGTGTGCCAATCTTTAGATCCTAGAAGGTTCTGAAATCGTCCACTTCAGGTTTGCTGTATTAATTCACTAGTCTATATTGTTATTGTGGCATACGTTATTTACGGACATTTTTCACTTAACTTTGCAATCAGATATACTTGAGATCATTATTGCTGAGAGAGAGAGGGAGGGGGAGTGGGAGAGAGACAGACAGACAGACAGACAGACAGACAGGCAGACACACAAACGGACGGACGGGCGAACGGACGTGCGGACGAACCGACGGACGGAAGAATAGTATGTACAATTTTTAAACATGTTTTGCATTAATGTAACGCTGACATAATAATATGCAACCCCAACGAATCACTAAGCGCTCAACATAAGCTATACCAGAAAAAGACCTCAGTAGTTCTAAATCTCTATTTGTAAACATATACATTTGGATAGAAAGAAATAATAATTTACAGTGTATAAACCATATGTGACAATGTGTTTTTGTTTGAGTGCCCAATAACTATTATAGAGGATCAGCCACTAAAACTCGAATAACAAGAATATATTCAACATTTGAATTACGCAACACTAAACTATTTTTTTTTTTGTCTCATGACATCTCATTTGTATAAATATTAAAAGGTCTATATATCTACAGAAAAAGCTAATTGTAACCCTTGCAACACATCTAGAGTGCAATGGAACTGACATTTAAAGTCGTATGGCCTTTGTAGCAATAAACTATTGATAGTTGGAAACGTTTCACGACTATGACATGGGATTTGTCCTAACATAAGATACTTTTAATCAATAAGTAATATTTCTTTTAGTTACAGACTCTCGCTGTGTAAACCTGTTCGATAAACAATATGTTTGATATCTGGTAATATCGCATTAATCTACGCTGAGTGAGGTGTCACATTCCACTCTCCTATCTGTATGTTGATCTGATAGTTTATGCGTTTAAATGCGCTCGAAACAGCATTCAGTTTAAGGCCATTGTGATAGTTATTGTAAAATGGCCATATTGGTACTCCATTAAAGTAAAGTAAAGAATTGCATTTTGTACAATTTTCGCTGAGCTAAGTGGTAAAATTTACGATAAACAATATATTAGAAATCTCTTTTTTAAAAGATTTCTTAAGCAGAGTATTTTAAACTTAAAAACAATAGGCCTAAGGAAAATGCGTCATATACTTCTACTATCAGACAATCATATTTAAATGACACTTCTCTATTGCGTGCCAGACGGAATCATGTTCTGTAAACAAAAACCATCTATTATCATGTTATGGCCATTATGTTACCATCAATTACCCTCTTTTCAACGCAGACCGCGACGTTGGGAAAACCGAGCGCCATGCAAACCATTATTTGAATTAAGAACCACTACATTTGGTAATATCTTTAAAACGAATCACATAGATCACCAGCTGACCGACATGATGACATAGTCCATGCGTTTTCATACAGTTGTAATTTTCCAAACGACGACTGAACAATTTGCGGTAATATTCCTACATTCGAAATGGTCTTGCTTTATGACAAAACTTATATGAGGGTGTGTCAGCCTAGTGCACGAAGAAAACCAATTTTACAGTAATGACAACAAAACATAAAAAGGCATCAGTATAAAACATAGCAATGCATGTAGCTCATTGAATAGAGCGAATTCCTCCGTCTTAGCCCTATCTCAACCCATGATGTTGAAAGTGATCCGGCGCTATCGCCGGCCTCTCAAAACCTATATCTGATTTATCTATGATTTTTTTTGGATACATGAGTCACAATAATCTAGCTCATTCTTTCTTTCCTGACGTTTATAAAATAAAATTTTATTGGAGTTTCTCGCCCGAGTTGACACGTATAAGTTATCTCCCTTTGCAAAAATAAGATTCAAACCCGTCAGAAAATAAATATTGCAAGTTAGTAAAATTCTTATCCTCGTTTTCAGTGTATCTAAAAAAATCAGAGAAAAATATATGTTTTGCGAGGCCTGCGATAGCGGTGG
>JAVFBW010180964.1:0-10683 GCA_034783835.1 Mopalia ciliata
ACTTGCAGATAAAACAGAAGCATTTATCTACTAGCCCGATTAAACCTGATGCCTGGGTCACGATATTCCAATTATACCATTTTTGAAATATTTACTTTTCTGTCAAGTATTGTCAATAGTCACTGTCATATTTCGTTAAAAAAAAACATGACTAGCGCTGCATGCCAGATAATGGAACTTCCTGTTATATGCGTTTCAAAATTGGTTCGGACAAAACCAAAAGCCTCGCGTTCAACTCTGATCTAAGCGTCGCGTTCAACTCTGATTCGGTTTCCACATAAAACATATGCTAACCAGTTTGTGTTTCTGTAGTTGGTTTTTGCTTTTTGTCACACATGTATATTTATTTTTAAATACTGTTATAATTGTGATATGCCTATTCCTAACCGCAGTATTCTATTGGTTGTTCCTGCGTCAGAATGACACATTGATTGACTTTGATTTATCCATCTTCCCTATGGTGGGAATGTTACAGAAGTTAACTTAGTCAATCGAATTCAACATGTTTTTATGTAAGACCCTGTTTCGTGATACAACTGTATCTGTTTTTATAAGTGTTTACTATGAAGAGGTATAAACCTTTACTATGAAACAAGGAAAGCATTACAATGTATTGTCAAAGTACAACGCAAGCCCGAGTTTTACTGAACGAATCAAGACGTTGATTGGTCCGTATCTGTTTTTGTTAGTGTGGGCTCATACACAAATATTTTTTTGTACTATTAACAGAGGAAAGAACTTCATGGAATTGCTAAAGTACAACTGGAAATGATAGCCAAGTATTTGAAAGATGAACGATCGAGGGCACCAAGGACATTTTATATGATTGATATTTTAGTGCCATCTTCCTATACAGGTACATGTAGGTGATGAGTTACGATTGTAGAATCGGCAGTTTGATTGATAGTTCAGCTAACCAGTGTCATAGTTTTCGTATCGTTGGTTTTAAATTGCAGTCTCGACACTTCATTATAATGAGTATACCAGAAGTTTCCTAGTAGCCGATTGAATTTCATCTAATGATCGCTCATAACTATCTAATTGTTTACATTTTATTATAGGCAATAAAATCCATTAAATGTCGGTATAAACGCAACAGAGATAGGGAATGCTGTCGAAAAACTCCGCGTAACAAGGCAAGGCGTTACCATCCTTCGATGTTCATTGTCAAGGCAGAGTATGTAACGTGATGCTGTTTTCATGGCATACGAGTTGAATGATAGAACACATATGGCACTTGTGTTATAAAAAAAATGATAATGTTGGAGATACAATGCTCATGTACTTTGTTACCACTTCGAATATAGATGACCGTATAATAGACATTTTTATGATTTTGCTTTATCTCAGTTAGGCAAATAATTAGTCTACAGCGATATTTCAACTACCCCATTCTTCGTATATTAGGCGTAATAAAATTGTAATTATTTAGTGCAAATATGTTTTGTTTATTCTTGGCAAAGCATTAATTAATTGATTAATTAATTAATTAATTCATTCATTTATTGTTTTATTCTTTTTTTTATTTATTTATTGTTTAAAATAAAATGTATAAATATTATCTAAATGATATGGTGGGGCCTATTTATTGTTTAAATACTCTGTATTTATTATTTAAACAATGTGAATTTATTAAACGATTTAAGTTGTGGGTGTTTTGCAAAATTCCTTAATAGCCTCGGTAATGACTGCAATTGATCAGGGGGGTTTTCTTTTCAACTTCTTCCTGTAGAAGAAGCGGAAGACAGTCCAGTTTACGCAGGTGGTGAAGCTGTATTGTATTGTCAGTGAAAAGACGAATCTGTTTTCGACTTCATTCTGTTGATGTTCAGATGGCATGTGGTTCAGATACCCAAAACGCTTGGCTTAACTTAATGAAACTACTTGGTAAACCAGTCGATGCTATACACGGTTATGCTTTTCTTGTTATTTCAAAAAATTTCCCCCAACAAATTTGTTAATTTCGTTTAACACCATGCCATAATCATACAGTGAAATATTTTTTGCATAATTTTAGACCATAATTATAAGTCTTATAGTTTGTTTGTAAACTTTTGTTCCGTATTTAAAACTCGCCCTTGGTTTTTTTAAAAAGTTGTTGGAATTATTTTTTTCTGTTTTCTTATGAGAAGATTACACAGACAACAAAAACTGTATTTAAAGCAAAATTACAAATAATTACATGAACTGATTTGCTTGATATTTTAGCGAATACATTATCAAAAATAAACCACAAAAACTGCACTATCTGTTTAGTTTTTTAAAAAGTTTATATTGGAACTACACAAAACTCTTTTTTGAAGTCCTTAAGGTATAAAATATGCAGAAATTAAACAACGTTTGGACCTAATTATGTTCCTTGTCATAATATTCATAGAAAAACTTTTTTCCTAACAATCGACTCGGGGTTTCAAAAAGAGGGTTAACTTGAAGTTGTAAGAATTTCCCCAAACCCTTGGTCTTTCACACAAAGGAATGTCACAAAGTCATTTCTTCTTAATCTTCACCATTGGGCAATGGATATAAAAGCAATGTATAGAATGGGGTGTTAGTTGAATACATGTAATCCGTTGCTCGACAATCGAAATGAAGTAGATTTATTGGGATTACATATAATAATAGAATTCTATATAAACACAGTTCTCAGTGTCATTCATCAGTAAATTGATTTGGTGCTCATTGAATTCATCAGAGCTTCAATTTTAGCATATTTATATTTATATTAAAACATATTTAAATGTTTTGTACTGTCAAAAATTTTGCAGAACAAGTTTAATTGTTATTTACGATTTTATTCGATAAATACGTTTGTTATACGAGAAAAGAATATAGAAGGCATATCATTACTAAGAGTTATGTTGATGTTGCACTCTTTTTTTTTACCAACTTGTTTATTCTGAACTTAAAAAGGCAGTGTTTTAGTTTTATTATTCTAGTTCAGAAAATTTTGCAGATTGAAACCCGTCCGGGAATCGAATCCAAGACCCTCTGAGTTAAGCACCGAATCACCAACAGTACATGCCAGCCACCTATTTACCACTCAGCCAGCCGGCCTTGTACAAAATAGAATGGTAGTCAGCTGGAGTCTAGATATAGCGGACATTCACTACTTCCCTAATAGAGAAGTAATCTGTTTTTTGGTTTGTTTGATTGGTGTTTAACGTCATACTCAAGGGTATTTCACTTATATGACGACAGATTGTCCATTGTATTCTGTACATAGCCTTATTGCGGTGTAAAACAGGATTATTCAGGCGGACTCGATCCGGTGAACGGTAAATCGAAGCAGGTTAAGTTTTGGAAGCGCACTCGCTACCACTGAGCCACGGGCACCCTCTCCTAAAGCTGAAAGCAATGAATAATCTTTACGTCTTTTAGAAAGTGAAGAATAACAGTATCTTGAGCTTCTAGTTCAGAAAAATTTGCAAGTTGAAACCCATCTGGAAATCGAACCCACGACCATCATAGGTAGGTACCGAATCGCCAGCAGAATGAACTGAACTAGAATCTGCTCAAACTAAGTGTTTTTCCCAAAATAACGAAAATACTGTTAATCTTCAATTCTACATACATACTATTTGTTGTACGCTATTCTTTCTATATTATTTACTCTGTATATCATTGCATAAATGAGGCAGTATAAAAACGCGGCAGTATTATGCTATGTGATCTAAATGTTGTACATACGTACAATTATATATATGTACATATTTTAACCACGAGAAGATAATCGCCATAACATCGCTTGTGCTAAAAGGGACAGCTAAGATCCATCGAGAGCGAAATAGGAGTTTCAAAGAAGCCAGGAATCTGATATGTCGTGTATTTCTTATAAAGGTGTCTTTCCCAGGTAACCACGATTCCGCCTCAGCTAAAAGTTTAAACACCTGTATCAAATGTGTCTAGTTTGAATAACCAAATTATGCTTAAAAAAACTGCAAGATTTATCTGATTTGTCGCGATTTGTATCTAATGTTTTGTGATCTCATCACAATGTTTTAGTATAGACGTATCTGACAAACTTCCACCCACCACCAGTGTTAATATGTCATTCTAACACAACATCCTTTATGCGATAGT
This sequence comes from Mopalia ciliata, assembly GCA_034783835.1. Lineage (NCBI taxonomy): Eukaryota > Metazoa > Mollusca > Polyplacophora > Chitonida > Mopaliidae > Mopalia > Mopalia ciliata. The sequence continues at coordinate 4,081 of JAVFBW010180964.1, forward strand.
CATTAACATTTCAATTAGTTATGTCTATTAATTGTTCACTATTGATTTTGCTCGTCAGCGCAATGCAATGGGGTTGACTGAACAGGATAATAATTGCAGCTTAATGTTGTTTATTGTAGACGATAAACATAACATATATGAAATTTTACCTTTAATCCGGAATAACAAAACATTTTTAAATGCTGACATTAGCATTAACTGTGGAAGACATTACGAATAATGTTTCAGAATAAGACTGTTATATAAAGTATTTTAAGGAATATACTAATTGGTGTAAAAGTTTTCTATCGTGTAAGCAAGATATCGAACCCATTTTTTTCTTGATAATAAATTACAATATTCCGAAATATGGTCAAGTTTGGTATTCATATACTCATATAATAGAATCTAAGCTAACTTAGCGGGAACTTATGTAGGGTTAGGTAATTCAATGTCCGGGCGATGATCAAATAAATCAGCGCCTACTCATCAGAATCATCAAGGATAAACATCTGAGAACAGTTTTTCTTGTAAATATTTCCCTCAGACAGTTGTCTTTCTTGAAAGCGGACATAAATTTTATTATGAGGGATATGCCGCTTCGATTAGTCTCTGGTATATTTTCTATGCAATGCAGCCCAGATGGGAATCTTTACTCTCGACATTAAGAGTGATCCCATAATTTTCTGTCAAACAAGAAACATTCACCAGTAAAATACACATCAACAGCTGCGTGAACAGGGTATCTTCCGTTAAGACCACAGGAAGGAGTGGGAAAGGAAATCCAGCGGATTACTTGTAGTCATTACAGACGCAATTAAAGAAAGTCCAACACAAAGAGATAAACTTAAACCTTGTCTAAATAATCATTCAAAAGGTGTTTAATTTATTAATTGAAATAAAACACAAAATCTCTAGGTTTACTGTGAATAATATATGATCGTTTCACATTTTCAAGCGATTTTTTTTCGCTGAGGATATCAAATAGAGACAACACAAATATCACCAACAATCTTTAGCATGCAAGCCAATTTCTATTTTGAGGCAAAATAATCTTCTAGAATTACACTTGATCTGTATGAAGGAAAATCTGCGAGTTCAATTGGTTATTAAGGCACAAGCTTTATAAAAGTACAGGTTACAAAAGCAGCATAGTCCTTATTCTATTTGGTTTTGAATTCGCTGCCAAATGATGGATGACCATATAATATTATAATTTTTTAACAAGTTTTAGAAGATACTCATACAATTTCTGGATAACTTCTTGTTTTGTGATGAGACACAACGTTTCGATACATATGCCTGTATTGTAATCTGGTATGAATTGTTTCATCACAAAACAAGACGCGGCCATTCAGAAATTGTATGAAGTATGACACCCAACTTCTAAATGTTATTTAAAGCACGAATAATAGCAGGTGAAGGCTATTACAAATTTGGTTTTGCCCAATGTGTCTCGGTGCATCATTTATGACTGCCTGATAATTCCTTAACATCGTTAATTTATGTTTTAAATCTTATTTGGTAACATGTTTAAGATTTTTACTCATTTTTCTTAACTATTGCAGAATTGTATCTATGTGTTCTTATTATTAAACATATGCATTAAAATAATCCTCAAACACCAGAATTATAATCTATTGAAAATAATTTGTGACATTCAGAACTAATATTTTATTAAATGAAAAGAGCATCGCTGGTATCATATTTTTAAACTACCTTTTCATTTTAATCTGTTCATGGTTATAGTATTGGTGTTCAACAACTTATTGTAAATGTCTCAAACCTAAAAGGCATTATTTTGTTTGGACAGTTCAAACCCGAAAATGGTCGCATTGTTTTTTACTCAAACATATGCCTAAATTAAAAAGGTTAAAAACCGAAACTTCAGCTCATTATCGACAATACAAAACACATTTGTAAGTTTTTAATACATTCAGACAAACGACTTTAATTTCAGTAGGGGTTTTATTTATAATACATGCTAATGAATATATCCTATCAGTTATAATGTAAACAATTATTGATACTAAATACCGTTGGAGTGTGACGTCCCAGTAGTTAAAGGTTAGAATATAATTTTATTCCGGCGTATACTGTAGTACATTGTAATTGTCTCGTTAAGTGACCAACCATATGAAAATATGACAGTTGATCACTCATATAATAAACCCATATAATAATAGTGATCAATCAATGTACCTAGTCTAGTACACACGGTAGACGTGGGATGAGCGATAGTTGGCCTATATGCGTTCGTTGACCAGAATTAATGATCACTGATCTTGTTGTTTGGGATATTGGCATGATACACAAATCGTACATAATTTTGACTTGATTGATTCACTTGTTCTTATGCATCTTCCATTGATATTTGAGGCCAAAGTCGTGGTTTAGTGGTAAGCTTGTCGACTTACTAATCCCTTGTCGATGTACCGCTCTCAGACTCAGGTCCGCCTGTCGATCATCATGTTTATGACCGAGTGACGCGTACCGCTTTTCATGGAGTAAAGGGCGGGGGAGGAATGGGTTAGAGAAGAGGGTTAGTTAAGAGGTTTCCACCGTACTTAGACAATGACAAATGTGAAATGGACTATTCGTCGCCATATAAGTGAAATAGTAGTAGGCTATTGGGTGGCTGGTTATTTTAAACCTTCAGTGACTGCTTGAACCTTATTCGTTGTTCTTAGCTCTTTAACATCAACCATTTGTTCGAAAAAACATTGACTATTGTTTTCACTTGATCAGCCAGGTAGTGTTAGGAAATGGCATGCGAAGTTTCATTTACACCGTTATGTTTTGTTTTTCTTTTGGTGCCAATATTGATGAAGTTTCACGTAAATTACCTTAAGTATTATACACGATCATTCCATATATCTACAGTCAAATGGTACAAATGGCGCCAGGATCAGTGGTTCATCTCTGTCCTCCGATAAATGCTTCAAAAGCTAAATTACCGTAGCCTAGGCCAATTCCTACGAGTCGTCCCAAACCCTAGATACTTATTTGTTCGCAATCTGTAGTTGTTATGAACTTCTGTTAACATTTACCGAAATACACAAAATTATCCCATGTCTAATCCCACATTTGTATTTGTAACATTTCTTGAGAGTCTTGGGTGCATTCCTGTCGTATAAAATTTGTACACAGTTCAATATCTTTTTCTTTTTTTTTTTTTTGATTTTGACGAATACAGGATTTCAATATAATTCTGGGTCGTTATTATACAGCATGGACACAATGGTTTTAATAATCCGACGTACACAGAAAGTACTAGCCGACCAAAGGCAGACGAAAGAACCTAGCACTATTATTCTACCATTTTTTTTTTATAGATTTGTTCTAGATTTCTATTTGTCTATATTTAAGCTGTCAATGAGAAGTAGCATGCTATCTGCAAACATGAACCATCTAGACGATGCTCTATTAGGTGGGTTTAATACATAAGACCTTAACTTTGGAACGTTAAAGGAGAAGGCACGCGATTTTACAGGGGGATTTGGTCGTTTTAGATACCATTTTAGTAACATAACAGCACTCAACTCAAGGAACTAATTAAACTTTAGTCAGTAATTAAAGTGTTACAAACCGGCTCACTACATATCGTATGCAACATGAGACTATCTCATTTCTGACCGGAATTATGCCTGCATATGCGTAGTGCCTAGATGAGAATTATGAATTGGTTATTACAAAAAGAAATCAGTTTTACTGTTGACTGAGAGATTCCGTTCTTTCAAGGCAGTGGCTGGTAAAAATCAGAAGAAAAAAATTTGCCAGTAAATGCATCATTTGACAGGAAAAAGAACTTGAGATTATGAAAAGGATCTTCGACAGGAATTGACCAATTTAAAGCTAACAAAATTATATTACAAAATAATGTTGTATACGTGCTTATTTCCAGTTGGCCCAGACCAAAAGACTTGGATAGGCCTATCGCCTCTGGTTCAACTATTCTACACGGGAGAAAGACGCTGAGTTTTTCACCATCCCCAGTCCAGTATCAGTAAAGGTAGCCCAGGAAAATAGCCTAAATTGAGTTCTGATATGGAAAGTTTGAGTTCCCCATACATTCTTACACCTGTTATATAAAGCTGTCCTTTCCATTTTGAGGGCATTTTTGACATGGTTTTTACATTTTTGGACATCTCATGCAGGCCTTACACCATGCCAATGCTTGTCTTCAGTGCGACTAGGTCTGTACGGTAATAATTCTACCTGATAGTAAAATTCAGAGAAGATCTTGACTCGGATATGCTAGCTTTATCGGCACTAAAGCATCGTCATATAAGTGAAATACCCTTGAGTACGACGTTAAACCCCAATCAAACAAACAAACAAGGTATTATTACTAACATAAAGGTATGACACAAACTCAACCTGCTTCGATGTACCTTTCACCGGATCGAGTGACATGTTGTGGCTCCGGCAATCACGGGGGTGTTTTTTTTACCAGGTTTCCTCACGATTTTCCACCGTAATAAGGTTAGGTGCAGCTAAGTGGACAACCCGTCGTCATATAAGTGAAATACCACTGAGTACAACGTTAAACCCCAATCAAATAAACAAACAAACTATTATTATTAACATAAAGGTATGGTGCAAATAGCCCCATGAGGCTGCATGCGCCAACGAAATCAAACAACCAGCCAACCAAACTTTTTTTTAATTTATGTATCACATGACAACAATATGGCTTAAGATTTCATCAAATTGGGATGTTTTATCATGTTATGGTTGTGAACAGGCTACTAAATGCCGGAGCACAAGGATTGATTATAACACCTGAACGTTGATCCCGACTGCCTGGTAAAGTGGACTTCTGATTTATTTTTTTGTACTAACACTCATAATTCAAGTCTACACACTGTAGCCGGTACCTTATTGGAATATATTAACTACAATTTAGATCACACTTCATGGTTAAACACTTGGACCTATGTCTTGCACAGAATGTTAGTTTTTTTAATATATTTTCAATTGACTATATAAGAATTTGCTTCTTAAATATCAACTCATCCTCAGATGTGTTTATTCGTTGATTTTCTATTTTTCGAAGTAACCTAATTTCATATTAATTAATCAATATGAATGGATATACGCTAACGAATATAGAAATTATATACTCTAGAAGCGAATGATTTGTATACAATACATTCCTGGTTCGACACACATATATGTAGGTTGTATTGAATTGTATGTATCAATACAATTACATACAGAACTGTAACTCGTGTGGTTTATAGAGATAAGGCGGATGTTACATTAATTGGGTGCTCAGAGATGTTGTAAGATTTATTTATATCTATTGGTTATATTCATTTAGTTTTATCTACGCCATACATATGCTTGGCCGATATGCACGATAGGTCAAATTACTTAGATTTCACGTGTAATCGTGTTCAACGACAATCTACTTTATGTTACGTAAAGAATGTTTTTGAGTAGGCGAAAAGAAAAACGTCAAAGATGTTGTTACAACCGGTTTTGCAATGCGCGGCTGTTTGCAGCGCAACTTGACATTGTCGACGTCTAATCATGAGAGGTCAAACTCTGATGTCATGCGATGCATCGTCGAATATCGGCGTCTTACCCGTCACTCATCCCCACATTAATGTTCTTAAAGCCGAACGTAGGCCTACAAAGGCTCTTGATATCATAAAAGTTGTGTCAAACACAGATTGGGGTGCCGATCTGTGCTATGAAATCTATATCGATCTCTAGTTCGTTCCAAATTAGACTATGGTTGCATAGTCTATGGCTCAGCACGTGATAGCTACATAAAAAAAGCTGGACCCGGGCAACCATCTGGGTTTACGGCTAAACCTTGGGGGCGTTGCGCACAACACAATTTCAGACTCTTTATGTCGAAGCAAACGAGCCATCATTGTCCCACAGAAGAGTCAAATTTGGTCTCCAATACGCTACGAACTAAATGGCCTATCCTGGCAACCCTGCCTACAACTGTAATTTTGATCCAGCATTCGCAGAGTGGTTCATTTGGGCTGCGTGTTAGGCCACATCTAGTAAATGCTGGTATTGTCCTGGAAAACATTGCGCCTGTTTTATGTCCATTCACTGCGCCTTGGATGTTTCCAAGACCCAGGCTTCTTTTGTGATCTTCGAGATCAAAATAAGTCAGAAATATGTCCACTTCTTTTCCTGCAGAGATTTGGTGAGATAAGAAATGATTAAGAGAACCACTCATTTGTATGCATTGATGGATCAAAGACTGAGGAAAGGGTAGCAGCTGCAGCAGTTTGGTTGCAGCATGCTGCCTGTCTTTGTCTGCCTTCAGTTTCGTCCATCTTTACTGCTGAAGCCGAAGCTATTTCATTGGCTTTACATCTAATCTCCAAGCACCATCTTCAGAAAGCCGTTATCTGTAGTGGTTCGCTCTCTTGCCTTCAAGGTCAAGCAGCCTTCAATCCTCCAGATTCTCAGTCGGTATAAAAGGTTGGAGAAAAAGGAACAGAAGTTCTTTCTGCTGGATATATTATAAAGAGAAATGTTCACAATGTTGACACAATGTATAAACACTATTATGTACAGGTTATTAAATAATATAATTAAATATCGAGAATCATTCCATGTACATTATTACTTTATATCGCTAAATTACTT
>JAVFBW010180975.1:0-10683 GCA_034783835.1 Mopalia ciliata
CTGTTGCCCTGGTGATCGCATAGCTAAAGGGTAACAGAAAGCAGATTTGTTTCTGATGTTCTGTATTTCTGTCCGTCGTCATATAAGTGAAATACCCTTGGGTATGACGTTAAACACCAATCAAACAAACAAACAATATGATGGTTCAGGTAGGATAAGATCATATGACATAATGCTAGCCTACCAGAGAAGGGAGAGCACTCTTAATGTGAAAGGCCAAACAGACACCACAAAGGATAGCATCAAGCTTATGTGGTTATATCAGTATGCTATTTAGTCTACAAACTTACATAGTATCATGAATATTAGTTTGTTTGTTTGTTTGATTGGGACTTAACGTTGTATTTCAATCACCTGACGAAAACAAAGACAATCCATAACAATGTCAGGATGCGATACAAGGACTTATAAAAACCAAAACAGATTTGTTTCTGGATGCCCCTTAACTCGGAAAGCAGCAGAACAACAGGAAGCTCCACCTCAACCACCCACTCTGGTGTAAGTGAATCAAAGAGAAATCACAGGAGCAGAATTGTAAAGGGTACCTGTTTGAAGGCCAGCATAATATCTTTAGATAATTCCATATCTTTAAACATTCCCTCAAGTTTACTAGTGAATCCGGCACCACATTCTGAAAACACAACACAATTGTATGATTTGTATAAGATTACATGTCATTGGCTCTTTACATCTCAACTAAAATCAGGGGGACGAACTAGAAATATATATTATTTGGCAGCTGTCGTCAAATGTGATTCAGATTCTCATACTTGTATCCTCTCTTTAGGATTTTACACAGTATTTAAGGTCCATATGTTTAATTTGATAAATGATAATGCTCTGTTATTCCTTGATTGCCTGGCTCACATCATGTCACTCCCTCATATATATGAAAGGTGACAGACAGACTCGAGACTTACATACAAGTACATGTAGGATTAGTAGAAGGGCACTGAACTATGGCCATGGGCCAGTGGATTGAAATTAGACTGCATGAAATGGATTTGTTTGTTTGTTTGATTGATTGGGGTTTAATGTCGTACTCAAGGGTATTTCACTTATAAAATGATGTGCCAGCCCAATGGGTGAAAGAAACCACTCTCGACACCACTGGCAACAAACAAAGACAAGACGAGACAAATACAGGATGCAATACAGACACCACAAACAGATGGGCTTCCTGTTCCCCTTAAGCTCTGAGAGCACCAGGGCAACATATAGGCATGAAATGGAAGTTGTATTGCAAGTTGAATTAAATCGGCTAACTTTAACATATTGTCTTTCCATCAATTGTCTTAACACAGAGCATGTGGTATTCTAAGTTTTAAATTAATGCATGAATTTGTTTTTCAGTTATCATGTTCACAAAATACATTTAAGTAAAATATGTTTCAATACAGACATTATTGTACATGTATAAGTAATTGTACACAAAAACAGACATTTTCATCCAATACAATTGATTGCTAACCTTGTTTTAACTTTGACAGCATGGACTTTTCAGCATCCACTGATGCGCTCTTACCAACCAATAACCTTTTGGCTAAATCTTTTTTGTAAAATGCCTCAAAAACATCTTTTCCTGAAAATATATTGATTACATGTATTTAATAACACAAGTAGATAAATTATAGTGTACACACACTATAATGTATACATTGAGGGACAAAAAACTAGAGCCCAATTGTAGCTTTCTGTGCACTATAGAATGCCAACAGTGTCAATGGTATAACAAATGTGATATATATATTAATGCATGAATGTCTGCTAGAGTTACTTCCCTTTTCAAGAACACAAAAGTAATTCCCCTTATTTTCTAATTGCCTCAATGAAAAATTCAGGTGTAGAAGTCAGCTTTTAAGCACAAAAACATTCTTCAAAAAAAAAAAATCTGATTTTCCTTTCCAAAGACATTGTTCAAGAGGTGGTTCAATCAGTTATATTATATGTTAAGCAAATGGTATTGGTAAATGGGTACTGGGCAAAAAAAAAAAGTATTCCCAGAGTTTAAAAACTGTGTTTGTACTAACCATGTATAAATCTAAATAAAACCATTATCTTATCCAAGAGTCTTTCTAATTCTTCCTCTGTAGCTTCCTTATGAATAAAAGAAGACAATCAAATATAATTTTACAATGAGCCAAAAAAATACGCAATTAAAAAAAAAAGACCTTTACACATTATAAAGTAAAGAACTTTATAAACTCTTTATCTATTTTGAGAATAAAATAAATCATTTGGCCTAATTGTAAAACATTATAATAAAATATATTTGCTGATTGATGAACTAATTGACCCAATGCTCAATGCTATTTCATTTATAGAACAGTCTTGGACAATACATAGCCTCTCAATATCACAGATATAAAAAGGGGTTCCCTCTTTTGGTTTGTTTGCTTGATTGGGGTTTAACATCGCACTCAAGGGTATTTCACTTATATGATGACGGATTGTCTCTTCACAAAGTTCCTTCTCTTATTACGGTGGAAAACCAAGAGGAAACCTCGTAAAAACCACACTCGCGATTGCCAAAGCCACATATTGTGACTCATTCATATACCTGAGGGTTGACAGACAGACACGATTCTGTGAATGGTACATCCAAGTATGCTCAGAAAGCGCACTTGCTACCACTAAGCCACAGCCACCCTCTTTTGGAAAGTGTTATATTTTAACAAGGACAGCATGACTACATTTAGCCAGGAGGACACTCCACATTAACATACAAACATATCTGAAACAAAGCAACATACCTTGTTGCCTGCTCTCAATTTGGAATCCACATATTTGGCTGAAAAGAGAAGAAAAAAACATGTTGACAAATAGTTGTAATGTTCAGATAAAAAACACCACAACATAGTAGAATGTTGAAAGACAAAAAGATAAAAAATATGTTGGTGTTAAAAAATTCCTGTTTCAACAATCCATTCTTATAGAAAACACAAATTATTGAGCCAAAATTGCTTTTAATATTTTGTTTCAAATAATCCTTTTTCTTTCCTAAATGTGTGCTAAAATGAAAAGCAAATGAGGCACAGCTTGCTTCATAATGTGCCTTAGATCAGACACCAAACGGATTCCATTGATTTGTGTCCTTAGCCCAGACAGAATCAAACATCAAGTTTGTTTGTCTGATTGGGGCTCAACGTCATACTCAAGGGTATTTCACTTACATAACGACGGACTGTCAATTTCACTGTGTCCATTGCTTTCACACAATACAAGAGACCCCAATAATTGTGGGAGACACACTGTGTGACTGAAAGACCTGATGGTCTACAGACGAACACAGACCCGAGAGGTGAGGGAACATGAACTTATTATCACCTCCCACCAGCAGAATTTTAGTTTGAAGCAGTCTTATCTTATTATAGCCAATTAGCTAGATGTAGAAAGTTGTAATAATAACACATTTGACCAACCAATAAGTTCAGCAGGTTTGTTCTGTCGTTGGTTGAAGAAGTGCTCAAAGCTTTCCTTCATCGAGTTCACAAACTTTTCATTCTTCCCAAAACACACTGATATAATATTGTCTACCTTGTCTTTAAAATCTGAAAGATAAAAAATCACAAACATGTACAGGTAATTTAATTGGCTGATTGAATGATTGATTGGTGTTTTGCTGCCATGCCTCGTGGTATTTCACTAATATGGAAGTGCTGGACTTCAAACAAGCTACACAACCATAGTGTGTTCTATACAAATCATCTATAGGACAATTAACGTTCAAACAAAGCAGACATCAAATATATCATTCAAGTCTACTGTTCTCAGGCTCTTATCTGCAGATTGTTTCATGAAAAGTAAATTGATATATAGAAAAGAAAACAAGTTCAAGGTAGGCCAGGAGGCATGTTATTACCTATTCTTTATCAAAACTCTGGAAAGAATAAAGGTTAACACCTTCAAACCATGTGACACTGTGACAATTGTCAGACATACAATACATGTTTATAACTTGATAGACAGTGAGGTGTGTCCTGAATGACATTTCCTTCATATCACCAGTGGAAGTTTATACCAACTGAGATAATTTATCTGTTGGGATTTAAACATGTCACAAAGAGTCAAAGAGAATAAACTGTACCTAGAAGGTTTTGAACCATATCCTTATCTTTCTCTGGGTCATTTTCCATGTTCACTACCATACCTCTGCCAGTCAACTGAAACACATAGGTTTCATCAGAATTTTTTTTTTTTAAGTTTAAAGTACAAAACACACTAACTAAGATGTTATCATAATGTGAAAGAAGTATAGAGTTCATAGAACACAAAGATTTTATCAGAATGTCAAAGATTTTGTTTGTTTGTTTGATTGCGGTTTACGTCATACTCAAGGGTATTTCACTTATATGACAACGGATTGTCCACTTCACACTGTACACAGCCTTATTACTGTGGAAAACTGGGAGAAACCCTTGTAAAAACCACCTCAGTGATTGCCGGAGTCACATCTTGTGATTTACTCATATACCTGATGGTGACAAGGCTGACTCGATCCTGTGAATGGTGAATTGGAGTAGGATAAGTAAGCGCACACGCTACCACTGAGCCACTGCCGCGGTCCAGCTAACAATGTGGATGTTTGTAAATATGAATGTGAATAAGAACAAAATACCTTGATATAGGCAGCAAATGAAGCACAGAGTTCTTTCAAACCATCTTTAACTCTACTGAAGAGTTTACACAGAAGGTTCAAGTCAGGGACACGGTTAGCATCCAATAGCTGATCTAAACCTGAAACAAAATAAAAACAATTCTCATTGAGTACTACCATTGTGAGGTCTTCCAGAACCCTATAGGGCCTCAGATGGGACCCCACCAAAATGCCACCCTTTCCATTAAAACTAAATATCATCCAGACTTTATGCCAGTAAAAATGCATCGGAATTCTAATCTGTACTGAAAGGTGCTGAGAATCCAATTTTTTTTTTTTTAAATATAACAAAATGAGTAACTGTCAACCAAAAAATAATAGACTGCATTTTTCATTGTTTATTTCCGGAAATGCAATAAAGATAAGACTCGATAAATTAGTTGACCAAGTAGAATAGAGCTTGAACAAGTAAAAAGTTACTAATTTTGATAACAAAAATGCCAGTGGATTTTTTTGTCTATCCATGTTAAGTCTTATAAAAACGTAAAGTATAAATTTCAGAAACATTAAAAAAAAATTAAGGACGAACTTCTAAAAAATGAAGCACTATTTACTAAATTGCATTGTGGACTTTACAATGGTACAAATTTGAAGTTTCTAATATAAATAGTTTTCTATAGCATTCTATAGCGTTTTCTACCTTGGAAAATGCTTCAACCTGAAGTGCCAGAAATAGGCAATTAAAGTTTTGCGACTTGAATATATTATCATGCGAAAACTAAACTATAGGTTCCAATTTACCTGTTTGTAGTAAGAATTTAAAATACATTTTTCAACAACATATAGTTTGAACACCTTACTTTTAATCTTTTAATCCAAAATTTGCTTCATTTTGAGCCCATGAGGTTCAGCAAGACCTTAACACAAACACACGAGATGCAGTCTAAGCAAAGATTACAAACACAGCAACAACATTAGCTCACTGTTAGCTCTTGTGTGTACAATAGTTACCTTTATTTAGTATAGATGCCAGATGTTGCTCTAATAGTTGTTTTTCCACAATGGCTATTAATGGTTTCCTGTGAACAGAATCAAAGGCGGTAATTACAAGTTGGATCAAGCTGAGTAGCTAGCAGGTCAACCACTAGAGGCTTTTTTTGAAAATATATATGTGCATAATCCCACTCAAATCACATTTTCCTACTTTTGTTCGACAACTATATTTTTCATCTAAGAACCAAAGAGTAAAGGTTTGGGTTTTTATCACCATTTTGGTGATATATGCAAAGTCAGCCATATTTGTTGTACAACCTAGTGAAATACAACCATAACTACATGTATGTTATTAACCGAAAAATCAATGTTTGAAGTTAATACCTGAATTTAAGCGATGGCCATTTTTGTTTGCAGAATTAAATGAAATACAATCCCATCGGTTTCTTAACCTAAGTTATCATGTAGGGGTGAATATTGAAAAATTATTGCTTTGTGCAATTTGATGAAATCCTATCCTATGTCTTAATAGTAGTGGGAAGCTAACTTCCAGGTTTCAAGTTAATCTGTGAATCTGTTTCAGAGTTATAGGGTTCACAACGTATACAGTATATATACTCACAACATGTAAAGACATGAATATGCTAAAATTATGTAATAATGGCCATTTCGTTTAATGGAGTTTGGTGAAATGCAATACCATCCGTTGTCTTAACAGGAAGAAGCTACATACCAAGTTTGAAGTTTATCCGTGAATTTATTCTCTACTTATCATGTTCACAAAACATACAGGCATGAATAAGCTTAAATTATGTAATAAGTCATTTTGTTTAACGACAATTTCCCTGATACCATTGTACAAATACCCCAAAGGATAGCTGTATGTTTGTTTGATTGGTTTTCAACGTCGTACTCAAGGGTATTTCACTTATAGGATGGATTGTCCCCTTCACACTGTACACAGCCTTATTACAGAGGAAAAGTGGGAGGAAACCTCCGCCCCTGTAATTGCCAGAACTACATGATGTGAATCGCTCATATACCTAATGGTCAACAGGCGTACTTGATTCCGTGAACGCTACATCGAAGTAGGCTTTTTGAAAACGCACTTGCTAACCACTATGCCACAGCTGGGGGTCTCAAAGGATAGCTGTAGTTTCAACCATGATGAAATTAACATCAGCGGTCATCAATCATATGGTCATGTGTGAAGTTGTGTTTATGTCTAAATTATAATCATGATATACAGCAAATACACTTACTGTAAGACCATATACTGTAATACACATTACTTATTCCAATGCCATATCCATGCAAAAATTACATCTCTATGCTAAATATATTCTTGAATTTATAAATGAACTAATTCGTGTAAGATATATGCCCAGTTTAACTGGCTTCTGTCACTGAAGTCGATCAATTGTTTGTATAAAAATGCATGTTATAAATGATATGACATAGCCCTGCCCCAAAGCCAGGCCATGTGATGTTGTAGAGGCAATTACAAAATCCAGGCTACTTGGGACTATCATAAAACAAATGAATAAATAATAAAATAAACAAAATTATTTGTTTTGACACCTGAATCTGTACGATTTTTGTAACTCACCATGTAGTCTGATCAAGATAATGTAACAGCCTCTCTGTCTCTTCACCAAGTCTCTTATCTACATGGATCAGGTATTCCGGAACCTATAGGACATACAAATATACACAAGTCTCTTATCTACATGGATCAGGTATTCCGGGACCTATAGGACATACAAATAAACACAAGTCTCTTATCTACATGGATCAGGTATTCCGGGACCTATAGGACATACAAATATACACATGTGAATCATTCATATACCTGATGGCCGACAGTAGGATAAGTCAGCACACTCGCTACCAGGGGTCCAAATGTTCTAAAAAAAATGTACATGTCACACGGGGGCAGGTGAAATAAATTTGTACCTGTCCCGTGACGGAATAACATTTTTCTGTTTGTTCTGTTTTTACTCTATATGATTGACGTGATTTATAATTAACAAAATGTATTGATTTTAAAATTTAAAAAAAATCATCCATCACTTTTTTAGAGTTGAGTTGAGAAGATTCGTCTGTTTGCAAGATTTTTGTGCAAATAGATAATTTTTATATCTTTCTATGATTTTTGCTTGATTAAAATCAACTGTATGTATTGTAGTAAATTATGAAAGGAGAACTACATTCGTAGGAACTAATGAACTTTGCAACAGAGTTACCTAAGCATATATGATGAGTCCTGTGACAACCGTTGTACAATGGAGAATAAATAAAATATTCATCAAAAATGGTCATTCAGTCTTACAAAGTTTGCAAAAAGCACATTGCAAATGTGCAAATTTCAAAACATCCAAGCAAGACAACAGTCTTGAAAATGCACTCTCACAAACTTATGAAAATTGGACACACTCAAATACTTTATGGCTATATTGGGGTCAAAATCGTTTGATGTATGTTTTATTTATCGCAAAAAATAAACATTAAAAAAAATACCGCCCTGACACAACATTACGGCAATCTGAAAGGCAAGGCTTTTTTGGTCAATAAATTAAAATCAAAACTTCGCCAGTTATGAAGTATTACTCTCCACCACAGTCTACACCGTGCATGTGGTGTTGTGGCCAGTCATTGTCCATTGTGTTTCCTGCCACACAGAAGAGTTACACAACAGCTGTGTGTTTTTTTCTTATGGCTAAAGTCCGTTTTCTAAAATCAAATTTGAAAAAAATATTTGTTAAACTTTCTATGGTTCTATCGCTTCTTGTGTCATTGTTGCATTAAATGCAATCTGCCTCTTGAGCAGCAAGTCCGCCTTCGCAAGCCTATATAGGATAAGCAAACATGGATATAACCAAACACAGACAGATTGACTTGAACTTCGGATGGAAGTTTTTATTGTGACTCATAACTGTCAGGTCAGCTAGTTCCATATCTTCATCTACTTTGCCTTATTACGTGTGTATTTAGTCTAGCTTCAATGGCCATAGATTGAAAATGTTTGTAAGCGAAACCTGTCAGATGTAACAACGACCAATAACGACAGGTGGACACTTGTACATTTCCACCCATGGCTACCACTAAGCTACGGCCCAACGAATGACGCAGATAAAAAAGTAAAGCGTAACCCTTACATCTCTTTCCTGCATCAATCTGCGTCCTTCAGCAGCGTACAACTGGTCTGTGGCCTCCAAGAATTTCTTCTCAAATGCACTTTGATAAATCTGAAAGAATAGAGAATTTGATGAGTTAAATTGACAAGCTAAAAACAAGACAAAGTCAAATTGACATTTATGTTTAATAATACGAATCTATAAAACATGAGTGTGTTAATGTTGCTAAAGGATCATTAAAATCAACAACAGGCCACAAAATGTCTGTTCTGACAAAGATTACATTGCCTGTGGGTTAACTCCTGACTTAAAAGTGGGGCAAGGAAAACTCAGAGGACACACAAAAAAAAAGAACACCCTGATCTGAATATTTTCAAAGTGTAAGGACAATTTACAAATCTCCCTCGAACATTCATGCAGTATGGTAAATACACCAGCAACAGATGGCTTCCATGTTTTAAATGTGTGTGAGACAACATGCATATACACATTGTTATCTCCCTTGCAAATGTTTTACGAACAGAGAATAATATACATTTGAAAGAAACCAGTATCATTATCCAAACCCTGTTTTCTCTTGTCCGTACACATGTCCATTGAATATCTAACAGGCTTACATATGTTTTTGCCTTACAAAGTTCAACATTGATAAATACATAAGGTAACCAATGATCGCTCATTTACAGGTCTGTCACAACTGTGTGTCCTGTCCTTGTGACAAAGAAGAGAACATGAGAATGCCATGAAGTACCTGTAAATCTGAGAGCATCCTCAGTAGACTCTTGAGTAATTGTCTTTGAACAGCCTCCCCATTCCTCTCCTTTTCTATCAACATTAGCAAACCTTCAACGGTGCGTGTCTGTACTGTACTATGACTAATAATATGCTGACGAAATAAATCCAAACCCATATCCCTACAAAAGTGAAAACACATAATATTCCTTCTTAACTCATCGACACTTTAGCAAGGAAATAGTGTCACATTATTACAAATATTTTATTGTTGAGGGTTTATTTGTTTGATTGGGAGTTTTTAAAGGTTATTTCACTCATAGGACCATGTGCCAGCCCAATGGGTGGAGGAACCACCCGCGATGGGACTGGCAACAGACAAAATCATCACAGGACAGTCACAAGATGCAATACAGTGACACCACAAACAGATTGACTGCAGTCCCGAGGCAATAGGAAACTGTTCAGTCTAGCTACATCATCCATTTATGTATATGTAGTATAAAAGTAAATCTTTATACATGAACATATGAAAGTGTCCAATGGTAAACCACAGATCTTTTATTACACTACATGTACACACCCCTGAATTTTCAGGTTAAAAATTTCTCACCAGATTCTACATCAGTGAAAAATGTTTGAAAAAAATCTTAAACATCATGTAGTATTGGTGTAACTTTTATGCGATAAATTAAACTTTTTTCGGTTTGGCATCGATACTGGAGTGGGTTTTATAAAAAATTATAATAAAAATTCATATTATTTTTTTATTTTATTTAATTTCTAACCTGATGTAGGATTTCACGCGACCTCGGGTCACATGATTTTCCATTGATTAAGGGTTAGTACATGTACAATAAGTGTTTGTGAGATTTATTAATGACATGGTGTTAATATACTTACCAAATTGAAAGCACTGAATTATTTTGAAGCACATATGTTCTGTCTAGATACAAGAAAATGCTCCTGATCATTATCTGAAAAAATTAAGTAACAGGGTAGAAATAAAACCAAAAGCGGGGTTGAAATCATTTTTAACCTGTTGCTTGTGAAAACCATCTGAGATCAAATCGACAGAATGTAGGATGTCCTTGCTGCAAGCCTGCATGTATTTGTTCATGTTGGTTCAGCTATATATGAACCAGCGTAGACTGGGGTTATTATGAAATGATTCGCATCATTAATCCACAATAAAATTTTGTTTTAAAGTATGCTTAAGTAAAT
>JAVFBW010180986.1:0-10683 GCA_034783835.1 Mopalia ciliata
TCGAACCCGTGAACGGTAAATCGAAGCATGTTCGGTTCAGGAAGCGCACTCGCTACCACTGAGCCACGGCCGCGGGCTATCTCTGTATGAGTTCACAAAACACTTGATGAAAGGTGATTATTTTCTTACTTGATGAACTCATTTGCCATTTTCTGGACATATTCACATGACTGTTGTCGAACCATTACATTGCCATAAAGCTCCAAAAACAATTCCGTCTTTTCTGAAAAAGTAACACAACATAACCGGATGATGAAGTTACATATATTCAAATAAAAGTCAAAAAATTTTATATTTATTTCATGTAACAGTTATATTCAGAAGACAAAAACGGATTGATTTTAAAAGCTTTCACCCAATCATTATAAGCAGTACATGTATTGGAATCCTCACTTCGATGTGTAAATATATATTTTACCTTATATCAATAGATATACTTAGCATAGAAAAACACCAAAATGGGAAAGCCCAACTGTATATTCAGTTACTGACATATTTGCCTGTGAAAAATGTGACTTGGGTCAAGGGTTGTTAAATGTACCCTGTTTACAGTAACAGATGATCAACCAGGGGATTAGCCAGAAATCAAATGAATTATGTCCAAATTGGTCATTTTGCATTACTTTTGAAGTAACTGCATGTCCAATTTTTGCAGTTTCTCTATCTCCTGCATGTTAAAGTTTCTTCAAACAAGGTGTCCAAATGATGGATGGATAGTTGGAAACCCAATTGTCTAAGCCCTTGCAACCAACTTAACTATATAGAACAAAACAACCTAAATTTTTCCACTGGCTTACAATTCAGAAGATTGATAATTCAACCACCTCTGGAAAAAATGTCAAATTTCTCGTGACCATTAATTTTCAGGTTTAAAATTTCTCACCAGATTCTACATCGGCGATTATGGTTTTCAAAAAATCTTAAACATCATATACTATAGTATAAACTTTTATGTGATAAATTCAAGTGGGTTTTATAAAAAAATTATAATAAACAAAATTTCTCACCAGACGTAGAATTTCAGGCGACCCATGGTCGCATGCTCGCATAATTTTCCAGGCTTGAATTAAACCTTACACATAACTCAACCAAATTAAGTTTTAGGTAAAGATTTATCGCTCTCAAATATGCTCAATCAATTAATTGTGCCTTATATAGGTCACCTCAAGTTATTAAAATGCTCTCATAAAACCAACCAGGTGAGTGATTTTAGCCTTCCTGTTAAATTCATATGCATGATTGATACAAATGTGACTGTACCTTGAAGACCCATCCGAGAAGGAGATTCCAAAGCAATGGTTAAAAACAGTACATGTCTTGCATAAAGTTCTAGGCTGTTCTCCAAGATGTAAAACTGGAGAAAAAAAAAGAAAAACATAATTTGGTAACTTTGTGCATATGTATGAAGTTCATAGAATAAATGTTAAAACAAAGACAGGCTATACAGATAATGAAAAGTTTAAATCGAAGTAGGAACAAATAATGTTAACATTCAAAGAGATTATGTGATACAGATGAAAGGAAACGGATTATTACCATATGATGTTATGCAAAGTTAAATTTTTAATGAAGAATTGGGAGGACTGTCCTTAATTTATATAATAAACAGAGTCACACACTTTAGCTTATTTGATAATCGAAGTATAAATTAAATAATATAAACTTGTAACATCTACATGTAATGATCTGTTTCCATGTCTGTATGCTCTGGCCAAAGTTTTCAGTACATGACGACTGTCTCCACTTCCAACCAGCAAAAGGCACAACTCATCTGAATCTGTCAAAAGACACACAAGCGAAAAAAGGCATTACAAAATATAATATCCCATAAGTTTAATATACAATGAAGGCATAGACCTATGTGTTTTGTATACACAACCACCCTTTGAACATCAAATCATATGTACAATTTAACCAGTTTTAAAACCGCTCACCACTGACTATGTCATTAATAATCTTAAGTCTGTAGACAAACTTTACTCAAATCACCATATAAATATGGCCATGCTTTTTAATTATGTAATAAAACCAAGAAATTGTTATCCATAAGAAATTTTTACTTGTTATATTATTATTATGTCATGATCATTGTTTTCTCTCGTAGATTAATTACAACACCTAAACATAAAGTTCTATCATCTTTTCAGTAACTCGCTCTCATACCTTTATTTTCATTTTCCAGTTGTAATTCTTTAACACTATCTGGAAATAAACAAACCAATTGTTTGATAAGGCACAAAAATTGAATGAAAATTAATAGCTTCAACAAAGATTAACACAGCAATAAATGTATGTATTGTTCTAGAGGAAGTCATGTATGATGCAGAGATTAAAGAAAATGAGGAGTTAAATATCAACATAACAATATGATTTCTCATTTTCTGTCCATTGAGATTTGAGATCAATAATTAAGAATAAATTTGACTTCCTTTATATTTTTAGAGAATAGTTTGATTGAGCAAAAACAAAACAACTGCAAATAACCTGCAAATATATAAATATTTCTAATAATCTATCATATGCATTTCTATAATAGTAACATGTAGCCTTTTTAAGAGAATCAGAGTAAAAGAGTAGGCCCCTAAGCTTACATAACCGTGTAATTTCATGTGTTTGCACTTAACAGCCTATTATAAGTTATCTAGGGTTTAGGCCAGTTTGATGGGGTTTGTGACCTGGCTGTGAAACTTCAACCCTGAGCCCCATCAAACTGGCCTTGGTGTTAGAGTTAGTGTCTGATTACTGTGACCTTGGCTATGTTGATACCAGGGGCTTAGCCAGAAATCTGAAGTAGGGTGTCCAAAATGGTCATTTTGCTTCATTTTTGATATAACTGGGTGTCCAATTTTGACAGTTTTCCTATCTCTTGCATGTTAAAATTTATTAAAATAGGGTGTCCAAATGAGGCAATTCTTCACTTTAGGGTGTCCATTTGGACGGGTGGACGGGTGTCTGCCTAACCCCTTGGTTGATACCATAACAGAATTCCTGCTACCGAAGGGGAATATCGATAATGGTGGTCCTCTCATCAATGCAACACATGATTTTAGTTTTTAAGTTCACTTTTTCGATGCACTTTTGCTTTAACTATCACGATGTAAAGGTCAATAAGCGTAACTGGTAAAGACTTTCTGACAAAAACAATCCCAAAGTATGTGGAATTCACCAAAAAATAGTTAATTGGGGAAAGAATATGATTGCTAGTTGACTTCACAGCCTTGCAGTTTAAAGTGAGTAAATCACTAAATTCGTTCTATAGTTTTGTTTTAACATTGTGCAAAGTGTTTAGCACAGAAAACCTTTTACGGAAATTGAAACCAAGAAAAGGATGTCGAGGTGCTGTCAATATCGAAATGATAAATTTCAAACGTAGGCTGCTTTTTTTAGAAAGACAAGTGATCCCCCTAGCATTAGGAAACGCCTTGACAAAAAACGAATGCAATGAGGTACGGCAACCAATATCTTAAGTACTATATAATAAAATTTCTGATGTTCTTTTATTTTTTATTATTTTTTATGTCTGGCAGAAACTATTACAAAAAGAAAAGCAGAACACTATCAATTAACGTTCATTTGTAATACATGTATAGGCCCTACCTGCGACCAATCTGTCTTGCAAATCTATAGCAGGACTAAAACCCCACCATGTTACAGCTCCAAATCCATCAGTCATGATCAGCAGTTTTTCTTCCAAAAAAAAGTAAGAATGACAATGTTTAATTCAACAAGAAACCAGTTAAACCGCGGATATGTCACGTCGCGTCTTGCACGCACATGTATGTCAACAAGTTGCAGCCATTTGTAAACAAAGCAGTTTCGCAGAAATTAATAGGCGACAAATTTAAATTACCCAAATAATTATTTGCAATTAATGAACTGAAGAATAAAACAAATCTCAACTAAACAAAATTTATGAAAACATAAGTCAAATGTATTTAGTGCAGTGCTGCAACATGTCTGCTCCCATGTGAAGTTTTAATTTTGTATTTGTCAGTTTGCTCTTTTTAAAGATTTTCATTGATTGTATTTTAACATATTTTATGTGACTGTTTGACTACATGGAAAATGGCGTCACAGACATTAAAAATGTAAGAATATGGACGAAGGGTTTTCTTAACACGACGTCAAAAATTGAAACAACAACAACGTTATTTTTTATTTTATTTTTTTTCATTTTGGCTGAGATTATGATATGGTACCATAGGCCAGGCGTATATACTAGCATTTGCTTAATATGTCTGTAGTGTTTTCAATAGGGCCCCTTCCACAATATAGGCCCTCCGGCTTTGTAATAGCATATTTAAACATAACCATAGTAGCTTTCCTTAGCTCTGGAGGAACATGAATTTTCTCGTATTTTCGTTATTTTTGGATAACACTATTTTAGAACATATACATGTTCATAAAATGTTGTAGGTTGAAAGCCGTCTGGGAATCGAACCCACAACACTCAGAGTTAGGCACTGAATCTACGTGAAGGTTAGGTGGCTGAGTGGTCTAGGTAGCCTGCATTTACTGCTGGCGATTCGGTGCCTAACTCTGAGGGTAATGGGTTTCAACTTACAACATTTTATGAGCATGTATAATGTTCTAACTAAGAAAGTGTTACCCAAAATAACGAAAATACTGTTAATCTTCACATTCTAAAAGACACAAAAATTGTTCATGAATTTGCTAACAGAGCACAATACTTAACTTAACATTTGAATCTTGATGGCGGTGTTAGTAGGGCTGTTGTACACAGCACCATCATGTTAGTGAATCACCGGGCTCGAAGAAATGCAATTACTGTTTGGCATGGTAAAAATTTATGGCCTTGTAAAGACATGGTTTTTAAAAAAAAATTCTTTCCTGACCTAGGGGACGTGTACCTTACCATCTAGAAGCATCCCTCTAGTGGTTTGAATAAACTCTGAATGCTCACATTAAGTTCACTGCCTGGTCATATCATATTAAAAATATATAAATAATTGAACGGTTTCTATGAATATTTATGGAATTGAAGTTATAAGTTATGTAAATTGAAAATGATGAATCCAACCATTGATTTAAACAACAAAATGGTCGGCAAAAACTCTTCTCTTAACAGCATTCCTGTAATGACATGAATTTGTTTCTACGTTTCTACATTTTTTGTATATATTTTTACAGTTTAGCATGTGGAGATGTGGACGGTCAATTTGATCAAATTTTTAAGAGAGTGGAGTCTATTCAGAAGAAGAGTGGAGCTTTTGATGTGAGCTTTTAATGACAACAAATTAACTTAATTAATTTAGGAAAATGGTGGTATAATTTCATCTTGGGATATACATAATAATTAACTTTTGCCATGGTACTAAATCCGGATGACATGACAAATAAAAAAAGACCATCAATTGACCCACAAGTAGCCCTTCATGGTTTAAGGATGATACCTGTGCATTTTTTGATGACATCATATTTTTTATTAGTGGAAATGTTAGTGTTCAAATAAATATTTTCTTGGTATGTTGTGCTGTCACTGCTTATGATAATTAGTGCTGCATTACCAAATTTTGGCGCTCACTGATTTCGATTCCTTCATTATAATGTACATGAATGAGTCACATGATGTGGCTCCAGCAATCCCAGTGATGGTCTTTAGGTGGTTTCCTCTCGGTATTCAACCATATTTTAGCAAGGAACAGTGTGAAATGGAAAATCCATCATCATATATATAACTGAAATACAGCCAAATACCCTTGAGTAAGCTTATACAACGTTTAACCCCAATCAAACAAACCAACCAAATGTTAGCAAGGCTACAGTGTGATTTATTATAATCTTATGCAGGCTGGTATATCCAGTTTTAAAGGACAGAAAGGAAATGAATTAGAGTACCTTTCGTTTACTTTAATGATTATTCCCTCTGTAAACATTTGGTATATAAGGAGTCACCATTAAGTTTGATGTAAAATCCCCATAGAACAAGCAAACTGTTAAATTAACATTTTAACCATAAAATGGATATATTTTAAACTTTTCAGAACTTAAAAATTTATACTATATTTCTTCTTCTGAATATGTTTTAGCTAATGATATGTGTTGGAGAATTTTTTGGTGCCGACAACACACAGTGGGAAAAATATGAGTCGGGATCAGCAAAAGGTACAACCTTTAAAAATGGATTAAAAAAGATAATGATTTTAAAGAGAATTAAATCTTTTGCAAAATTTTGCTCAACTTATCCTTCTTCAGAATTTGCAAGACTATTTCCAGTTTTGGCCAGTTTATACCAAAAAAGACATTTTTTAACATGAAATAATCTGCCAGTTTTGCATGACTGATAAAGCAACTTTCAATTGTTATTTTTTCTACAATTACACAGTGTTGTTTTTTATTCCACAGTGCCCATCTCCACATTAGTACTTGGACCAACACAACAGAACAATACACAATATTTCAAAGATACAGCCGGTGGAGACCTCTGTGAAAATGTTACATATTTGGGTAAGTTCTTGTTTTGATTGAGCTAGATCACAGTTACTATAAAAAGTGAGATTATTTTCCACTAACTCACTGACTTGTGATGGCCCATATTTCAAAGCCCATGCTTTTATTAGTTTCGATAGGACCCTTTCCTTTAAGCTCTCAATCTTAATCTATACAAACAAAATACTTGAGGTTCTTCCTCAAACATTGTTTCCCTGATGTTAAACATTACTATTTATTTGAATCTTTAACAAACAAATGCTAATGTCCTTTCTTTGAATCAAAGACGGTACAAGTGAATTTACCTTTGTTAACTTTTAAAAAGTGTATATCAGTCAGTTTGAAATTGAGTTAATTCTCTTATCATCTGATAAAAGCTAAATGATATAAAAGTGAAATGTATCGCTGTGATGCTGGCCAATGCCTGCATGATGGAGCTGTCCCATGTTTGACCGAGTAGTGCACCAAACTTCTTGTAGAGTGGTTTTGGTAATCTGCATTCACTGCTGGTGATTGGATGCTTAAATTTGAGGGTTGTAGGTTGGAGAAGGGTTTCAATCTGCAAAATTGTTTCAACTAGCATTTATTCAGACTGAGAAAGTGTTTTCCCAAAATAATGTAAACACTGATAATAAACACTTTCTAAAATACACTAAAATCATTCTGAAAAACGTTAGACTTGTTATTTTGGAATTACACATACTTTCACTTTCTTAGAACAGACACTTGTGTATCACATGTGCCTTTATAGAGGCAGACATGTACATGTATCATGTTTTTTTTTTTTTTTTGCAGGAAAATCTGGCCATTTCACAGGAAGTTCTGGATTACATATTTCTTACCTCAGTGGATTGGAGAGCACCACAGGCGAGTCTGACAGCACTCATTTCAACAAGAAAGATGTGAACAAATTATTAGCTGGTTATGCTGACGATAAAAAATTCAAAGGAATTGATATTTTACTAACTTCTCATTGCCCACTTGGGATTGAAAAATACAACCAGGCGACAGTAAGTATTAGTAAAGTACATATAATGTGTCATTCACACAATCCAGGTCTTTTTTGAGATTGTGAAAATGTTTTTATGATCTGACAAATACGCTTCTTTTTGGAATTCTATTTTTTGTCAGTGATGTCTAAGTCACATTTGCTCTAAGGCTAGGATACTGCCGCCGTAGGACTCCAAAATCATGACCGTTGGAATGCTGTGACGGTAATATAATGGCCATAGATATTTTACACCCAATGGCTGTCCCTGTATGAGTTGGTATTTTGCAAACTTCTTTATATTGTTTGCTGTAGGGCATTATATGTACATAGAAATAACCCCTATGCTGTTGACATTGGGTAATATGACATTGTCTATTTGTGTTTAATATATATTTTGATTCTGCTTTCTGATCTCTTGTGATTCCAAGAAATCTTCAATTGATATTTCCAGGAAGATGTTGACAGTTCAGGTCAAGGGTCAGAGACTGTGTCACAGATAGCTCTTAGTTTAAAGCCAAGATATCACTTCTCTACCATGGGAGGGGTATACTTCGAAAGACAGCCATACAGGTATAAACTACTAAAACAAATGAATAATTTTGTTAAAACTACAACAGATTAATGCAACAGGCTTTCCACCTTATTGTTGAAACGATTGTATGAATTAAACAAAATCAAACACACAATATCTATGAGATTTAATGGCCTTGTACCATCAAATCTTTATGACACAAGAAACTAACAAATAAACATTCCTTCATCATTTCAACAAAGTAAACATTAAGTGGTTATATTTAAATTTGCCATGGCTTTATGGTAGTGTGTGAGCTTACTAATCCTGCTCCGATGTATCAGGTATATGAGAGACTCACAGGTTGTGGCTGTGGCAATACATGTAACAGGGGTGGTTTTATGAGGTTTGCCCTCGGTTTTTGCACTGTAATAAGGCAAGGTACAGTGTGGAATGCACAATCCGTTTGTCATATAAGCGAAGTACCCATGAGTATGATATAAAACTCCAATCAAATAAACAAACCAAATTATATTAAATCTTGTTTGTATTTTCAGAAATCATAAAGTGTTAGCAAGCAGTGCCCAACATGTTACAAGATTCCTCAGCCTAGCCAAAGTAGGCAATAAGGAGAAGAAAAAGGTACAATGCACATCACAGCTTTTTTTGGTTTATGTTGAAAGTGGAACCAAGAGATATTTACTTAATAGTAACAATATCATTTAAAATAGGCGTCACAATTCTAGTGTTTCTTTTTTAATTTTATTGAGAGGTTTGTTTTGTCCAACTGTTTTTAACAAGATTCAATTTTTCATTTTATTGTTCATTCTTTTTTTCCTGAATTTACTGTGGTCTTTTACAAAAGGCTTCTAACAGTCGCACACCTGCAATAACTCCTGATGTCTAGTTTTGAAAGCGTTGTCACCAAAATAATGGTTTGTTCAGTATAGCCCTGCTTATGTCCATACCGATGCAATAGAACTGACGCAACTGATGACTATTGAGCGCTTATGTCACAAAAAACCCTGCATGTCAAAGACTAGACGCATTTCACTGGAACTAGTTGATCGCATATCACTTGCGATTGCTTACGACTAGTTGCAACTGGACGTAGAAAGTAGAACATGCACGACTATCTGGAACTGGACAGCAACTACTTGTCGATAGGCACAGTAGAGGCGCAGATGCCTTATGTCACATTCAAAGCTACCACTGATTAGTTGCCGTTGATCATCAACTGGTCCACTGGAACTGATCGGAACTAGTTTTCACTTGACGTAACTGTAAAACTACCCCGCTTGATCCGCTTTTTGATAACTTATTTTAAATTTTATTGTTTATATTAATAATTTTGTTTCAATGCTCTTTTATTTTCGTTTTTAAATGCAAAGATTTCTTTATGTGTATCATTGTCTTTCTTTTAAATTATACCTTAATTTTAAAATAAAAGGGAATGTAGATTTTATGATAGGGAATGCCTGAGAGGTGACAGACAGAGAGAGGGAGGGTTGGATGTTAGAATGTCTAACTTATTTGTGTTTAATTAAAAAAATATATGAGATTGTATATATATATGATGATGTTGTCGATTTTATTTTTTAGTACATATATGCCTTTAACATAACACCATTGTGTAAGATGGAGGTACCAGAGCTTGTCAAACAACCAACTGGAGTAACAGAATGTCCTTTTACGCCTAAAGAAACTTTTATCTCCTCTGTTCAAAATTCACAGGTAAATGTCTGTTAACAAAGTTATCCCCCCTCACAATGATAAATACGGAGTCAAATGTGATACTAACTTTATAAACTCACTGACAAATGGATGTTACTAGATTAAACCAATGGAACCTTTCATTCTCAATATACTGTCAGAGATAAATTTATGATTAGATCTTAATCTCGAGTTGTTATGGGAGACCCACTGACATCTTAATAAACTTTTAATAGTTTGCATGCTGCACATTTACATGTAGAACATATTTGATTGATTTTAGCATATTCAGGTACTCAGAATACCAACACTCAAAAATTTATTTTTTATTATTTTAATTCTTATATGACAAAAAAGGCCTCTCTTTCTATCAATGTGGTTTTGAGGTTAGACTTGGGAATTGGCTGGCTAATATTTGTCTTCCTGGTTTGCTGTATGTTATTTCATACTGCCTTGAGACTCACTGGTGTTTTTTTTATTAGTGCTTTTCAGCATATTTAGGGTTACAGGTGGTTTGCTTATATGACAGCTGTAAACCTTTGGTGAAGAAAACACCCCTGAAATTCTTCTTACAGCTTTGCATTAAGCTAACATTAGTGTAGATTTATTGTGAAGTGTCAATACAACATTCCTCATATGGTTTTGAGGTCTATTTCAGTGTGGGGACAGGTCTGTGGCTTAGTGGTTAGTGTGTGCACTTACTAATCTTGCTTCAATGTACTGTCCACAGGATTGAGTCTGTCAACAGAAATGTTGCAAAGGAAATTTAAAATGTGAGAAGAAATATCCACTTGGTGTTAAATTTGATGTACTGTCCCCCTGTGAGGGAGTGGGTGGGTCATGGCCATGCAGAATACTCCCTCGGCTTACTCGGCCGATCATAAGAGCCGAGAAAAGAGGTTGCTTTCTATTGCCCTGGTGTTTGCAGAGATAAAGGGTAGCGGGAAGCAGTTTTGTTTGTGATGTTCTGTATTTGTGTCCGTCATCATATAAGTGAAATACCCTTGAGTACGACGTT